>OZ010736.1:85335537-85468037 GCA_963932295.1 Tipula lateralis | reverse complement strand
GAAATAAATTGCGAGAAATGAAATAAATAAATATAAGACGATTTGTAGCGAAGAATTTTCACACCATAGATTTCAGTTTTAAAAGATTTTAGTTTATAGATAATATTGATTTTTCAAAACATTAAATTTTGTAATGAAAAATGGTTTGGGTCTATTTAATATGAAAATATAATCATTTTTTATTTTTTGATTTCAAATTAAACCAGTACATAACATCGGAAAAAATCCTATAGTATTTATTCGAGTTGAAGATTTTAATTTCGATTTGCTTTGCTTTTGGGCAAAACCAAATAATTCTAATAAAAAGTCAAAGTAAATACACATTTCGTTTTTACTAATATTCAGTGTTATTACATAAATTAAAGTTTAAAAATTTAATAATGAACTTTGGCTTAAATGGCGAAAGTGACCTAACCACGTCTCAAACTTTATCATTAAATGCGTATGTAAACACATTGTTAATGTCCAGTTTAACGAATGCTTTTTATACTATGTTTTTACACACAATCGCTTTTTATGTGATCCGGTACATGTTAATGTTTTGTAACGGCGGAAATCGAACTTGCGATCGCGGCGTTATGAGAAACTCTGTTATAAATCGGTAATTAAATAGTAATAGTTTTATGTAATTACATTTAATAGTTTTATGTTAGTTTGGTTTAACATTTCACTATGGATAGACTTACATCAGAGCAACGCTTGAAAATTGTTGATATTTTTTATGAAAATAATGGTTCGGATCGTCAAACTTATCGTGCTCTTTGTCCATTTTATGGTGTACATAATCGTCGTTCAGAACGACTAATTTTGAATAAAAATAGATCGTTTTCGGCCCACATTTACTCTTAATGATAATTTGCATCCCGTGAGACGCCGAACATTACAGACTGAAAAAGCTGTATCCGCTTGTACAGGAAAGCATTGAATAAGATCCATATCAAACAATTCGTCGCCGTTCTCAGCAACTAGGGTTGTGTCCTTTATGAAAGATTTTACGAAAGGATCTTGGCTTAAAAGCTTTCAAGATTCAACTTGTGCAGGAATTAAAGCTGAACGATCCTTGCGTGCGCTACCAATTCGGCGAATGGGCTGAAGCCCAAATTGATATTGATGTTGATATTCCATTCAAAATTTTGTTCTTCGATGAAAAGCGTTTTTGGTTGAATGAATACGTAAATAAGCAGAATTGACGCATTTGGAGTAAGGATAATCCACAATCTTTTGTCGGAAATACCATTGCAACTACAAAAAATTACTGTTTGGTGCGTTTTATGGGCTGGCGGAGCCATTGGTCCATATGTCTTCAAAAACGATGATGTTCAGAATGTTACTATCAATCGTGAGCGGTATAGGTCATTAGAAGTTTTTTCGTACTTCGATTAGCTAGTTGGAATTAAGGACGGAGCCAAATGCCACACAGTACGCGCTACAATTGATTTACTCAAAGAAACTTTTGATGAAAGAATAATTTCGAAGAGTTAGTGGTGAAATACGGTCGCAAATGCTTTCAAGTTTGTGAAAATTGGAGTTCCAGATTGCGCCTTCTAAGCGCCAGGTGTGGAGACCACATAGGCAAAATCATATGTAAACATTAATGATATGAAATTGTTCTATGCAATGAAGCGCGTTTCATTGATACTAAAAATCTATTATGTTTTATTATGATTTAAACTTGTGTAACTCTATAAAACACACTCTTTATATAAACTAATTATTATCTTGAATCAATTTTTGGTTTAGGTCACAATATAATTTAACGTCAGATTGTCGATTTGAAATAGTTTTATTGATTTTTTTATCAGTTACGTTAGTAGAGACTGGTGCATATTTATTAAATTTGCTATATCTTCCTGATGGCACATTTGATCTGTAACGATGATCTACGAGAACGATGTATATAATAATAAACCTTTTTAAGCCAAATAACTACTCGTCGAGTACTGTAATATATTATTTATAATGATCTTTGACCAAATCAAATCAAAAAATTAATTCTATTGTATATACAATATATACAATAGAATTAATTTTTGATGTGACTAATTATTTATTTAAGAAATGATTGATAATTTTATATTTTGAATTATGATTCATAAATGTTCGTATTTGGAAATAAAATAAAAAATTGTATTAATAAATTTTTAAGTAAGTTGATTAACAGCGGGGTAGATCATCCAATCACTTTATTACTATTGATGTATTGGAATTATTTTGATATACTAAATAAAGAGAAGCTGACACCACTTTACTTAAAAATGTCTTGCCTGTATTAAATTCATTTTTTATAAAAACATAGATTATAAATGGGTCATCCAAATGTGACGCCTAGATGTCAGCAGTATATAATTTTTACACGTGACATCTTTTCAAATGACATAAGCCATTTTGTTTTATTAGAAGGTAGTACAGTTTTAACCATGGACAGGTACACATTGCAACAACGCGTTTACATCATTAAAACTTATTATGAAAATGGGCGTTCTTTGAAAAATACCCATCGCAAAATTCGTGATTTTTTTGGTGTAAATAATCGGCCAAATCAATCTTCAATTCAAAGATTAGTGAAAAAATTAGATGAAACTGGTTGTGTTACTGATAAACCAAAAAGTGGAAGACCAAAAACTGTACGCACAAATGAAAATATTGCTGCTGTTAGTGAAAATGTAGAAAATGAACCGACAACATCAATTTCGCGTTCGCAAGAATTGGGCATATCTTATGGCTCCTTATGGAGGATTTTGCATAAAGATTTGCATTTACACGCTTACAAAATTTAATTAACCCAGAAATTGAAAGAAAGAGACCATTTACAACGTCGTAATTTCGCTAGTTGGATTATTGAACAACGAACGACAGATCCATTGTTTTCAAGCAAAATTTTGTTTAGTGATGAAGCTCATTTCACAATGGATGGATTCGTCAATAAGCAAAATTGTCGTATCTGGGGTGATGAAAATCCTCGTGTTATTCATTAAAAATCTCTACACCCACCAAAAGTTACTGTTTAGTGTGCATTTTGGGCAAATGGAATCATTGGGCCATTCTTCTTCGGAAATGATGCTGGAAATGCTGTTACTGTGAATGCTAAGCGATACCAATCAATGTTGAGAGACTTTTTATAGACACAGTTGAGTCATATTGATGTGTCTGACGTCTATTTCCAGCAAGACGGTGCTACATGTCACACAACTCGACAAAACATTACGTTTTTGCAATCAAAATTTCCTCAACGTGTAATTTCACGAAATTCAGATTTCAATTGGCCTCCAAGGTCATGTGATCTACCACCATTAGATTTTTTTTTGGGGGTTTTTTGAAAAGTCGAGTGTATGCTAACAAGCCACAAACAATTAATGATCTAAAGAACAACCTTCAAGTTGCAATTCGTGAAATAACACCAGCAACATGTCGGAAAGTCATTGAAAATTTCGATATTCGGATTGATGCCTGCAGACGCAGTCGTGGTGGACACTTGAATGATATTCTATTCCACGTATAATTGTAATGGATCATACTTTTAATAAAAAAAAACAGCTTGAAAAAATTGCAAATAGTTTGTGTTTTATTTAAAAGAAACATGTAGGCGCGTTTTTTGGATGACCCTTTATAATTTAACTGTATAAAATCATAAAAAGAATTATATTTTGAATTAATAAATTTAACATTTCTAGTTAAAGTGGATTAAAGGATTTATTTATAGAATAAGATTAATATTTTATTTAATAAGATTTTTGTAAAATTTAATATTTTGGGAAATAAGCTGAATTTAGTACTCTCGTATATTTTTTAAAACAATTTCTCTGTGCGATTGGCCTTTTTATGTGTATTTTCGAAAACAATACTAACTTTTAAGAACAACATATTACGTAATAACACTTATTTTATTGATTATAGCGTTACTGCTTACTATTATTCCAATAATTATTCTTTTAAAACAGGTTATTGAAAGCTTCAACATCTTTTATATTTTCTGTTTTAGCTACCAGGATAATTTAGATGAGGTTGTAAATAGATTATTACTAACATTTTAAGCAAAACACACGATAATTTTAAATTCAATTTAATTTATTTATTATAGAAATGATCTCGAGAGACTAGCATATATTAAAATTAATTATATGTATTAATATAATGATTTTTTAAGATACTACAACTTATTGGAGAATTAACAAAAAGCTTAGAAGCAAAAAATCCATTTATTCAGTAGATTAGAATCTTTTGCCGGACGTTCTTTAAAAAAAAACCTTGCCTAGTCTTGTCTATTGTTATGTGTACGATATAAACCGACTTAATCCGAGAATCTTACCCATTAATTATCTTACAGCCACATCAATCAACCAATCAAATTATAATTAACGTTTTGTTAAACTAAAGACAATCCAGAGACAACAAATTTAATATACAAGAAGTCAAGTTAAAAATTTTCAGAAACTAAAACGGTTTCCTAAGTTTCTAAAAAATTGCAAAACTACTATTACAGACATATCAATAATCGCAGACAGATGAATAATCGCTATATAGGTTTGTTACTTTAAATTATGCTAGTCTCTTTAGTGAGGCAGCCACATTTTCACAGTTCGCTCTAAAGCCCTTACTTACGCGATTGCTATTCAAATCAAAGACTAACAACTTAAATGATATAAATTACATTAAAAAATCTGCATTTCCTACAGTAGTCAAGTCGGTTTACAGTTGGATACTATACTGAAGAATCTAGAATAAAAGTACAAAAAACTTCTTGAAATGATTGCAATAATTTAGAAGTTTTGATATTCGGAGGGGTAACTTGGTTGGACTTGGACTGTCTTTTAAACCTTAAAGGTATGGCGAAATGAAGCTATGCTGCTCGATGAAAGCAAAGTGGCTGCGTTATGCTCAATTTCCAAAAAGGGTGATATCCTTCGACCGATCATTTTCGGTGAACCGCAAATTATCGCGGAATTGGTCTCCTTTCCGCAAACAAGTTTGTAGTAGTTTTGAATAGATTCCACCGTATCATCAATTCAAAATATACACAAACTCACATTGTATTTGTACTTAAGAGTATATTATGCAGAAATTCAACTTTTTCTTGGTCATTTCTATTTAAACTAGCGAGGCTGATGCAATAAACAACCGTAGTAGAATTAAATAAATAAATAATAACAATAAAATTAATAATATCATAATAATAAAAATAAATAATAAATTATTTAAAATATTGTTATAAATAATTAATAATAAATTGTTTAAATTAATTAATAACGTAAAACATAATAAATTAACAATTGAATTAATATTGTGCATATTTATTTATTAATCAATATGACGCCCTGTAGCAACGGGTAATAGCAGCAATCAAAACTTAGGGCCGATTGTATCAACGCGGATATAAGAAATAAAATCAGACGATTTTTTTTTTCCGATTGTATGAACAAATTTTCTATCTTCCGTTTATAGCAGTTTTACAGCAGTTTTTATCTAGTAACACTATTTTATTATTTTTGACGGTTCATTGTCGATAAATATTTATTCAAAGCGAATCGTTTTCCGAATATCAAATGCAAATTTTTATAATTTCTTCCATCATTTTATTATTCAGTCGTTTTGATGCAGAAATTCTTGTTGCCCGTGACCTTAAAATGTTAGACCTTGAATTGGATGTTAAAGGTCTGTTTAGGGAATCTGAATTTGACGGTACATTTGTCACAGCTGCGATTGGTATCTCGGTCGCATAAAAATCTGAAGAGATGACTCGTGATTGAAACGATGGAGTCAGATTATCAACACGGGTCCAACAATGACCAGTTATAAACATTTAAAAAACGTTTAAAATTCAGTATATCATAGGATGCATTTTGCTGGGCATTTTTTTTCTATCGTGTTATCTGTCACTCAGGCTATATTGGCCCATTGTGACATCCCACTATATTACTTTACGTTCCGGTTATAGGTCTGATTTACGTAGAAACCATCTGCACATTGCATAGCTTCATACCAGCCTATAGTACTGACATGGAAGTAAGACGGCACACGGATTCTAACCTCAACTGAGTCTCAGATGAATGTTCATTCTCACCACAGATCGTACTGCCCAGACGTTCGATGGTGAAAATTCTTTTTCGCATCCTGCCTCTATCGGGATTCGAACCCGGTACCTCCCACTCCACGCCGCAGTGTTTTAAACACTGCGCAACCTGGGCGGTTGCTGGGCATACATACTATAACATATTGTACATTCCATTAAAAATAGTTCAATTGAGACGCTAATAAAGATTAACTTTATATGGTAAATATTCAGTTTAAAAATATATAAAATAGTGTTTTATTTTTACATAATTATAATTATTTTAAAATATTTATTAGTTTTTAATTTTTAAAAAATATTATACCCCTATTATGAATGTCACCTCACCTCACTCGTCACCGTGACGTGTATTGTCACTCGAATCATATTTTGGTATTATGATTGTCGCTTTATTTTGAGTGAGTGACGAACGCATCATGACGCGTTATTTTCTATATTTTGTTGTTTTTAAGTAGGCAACTATTATTTTTTGTTTTGATTTCGGTATGTTTGACGTTTGGTGGTGTGTAAAAATAATAAATTTCAAGTTTTTAAAAGTAAATTAATTTAATGTTTTGTAGTTCAGTTTATTTTAATAATTAAATTTTTCAAAAATTCGAATACTGAGCGATTTTATTTCCATTTCTTCAACAAATTTTGGATTCTGACTGCCGTTTGTAATTTTAAAAACTGACTGCTGTTTTAGAAAATTATATTAAAAACGATAATTATTATTAAAAACGAAAATTATTATTTATAAATCGAAGATTATTATTTTAATAAATCACCAAAAAGAAAATTATTATTTTAATTTAAATAAAATCCAAAAAAAATGTAAAAACTTATTTTAAATTGGTCAAAAGAAAATTCTCACTTGCTGTCACCGACAAATTGTAAGTGAGGCTAAGTGACAAAATTCTCGCTCATCGTGACATTCATAATACCAAAATGTCATTTCAGTGACGTCGCGTCACTCGGTGACGCGTAAGTGACATTCATAATAGGGGTATTAGATTGGTAAAAAATTTACCTTCTTTACCAATAAGTGCTATTGTTTGCTAACACTATTGCATTTAAAATTTAATTATATTTAAGAACAAATTTCAAACAAAGATATTTTACAAAAACTACAGTAAACTTCTATACTTACTTGTTTAATATCGTCAGCTGGTGTATGTGCCTGGAAATAAAAAGAAATTTACCATACAGTACTTTTATAATTATTTTAAACCGCGTTTTATCCATATCAGACATAGCGGTTGGCACATGAGTTCTACTCTTAAAGGGGAGAAAGAAGAAATATTAGTGAGTGCGGTTTACTACACTAGACTCGCAAATACAACTTGTACTATTTATCAGGTACAATCCAATTCAAGGACACGTCAGTAGGGTAAAACGAACCTATCTCACGAGGGTCTAACCCCAACTCATTAATATATTATAGCTGAATAATATATTATAGTAAATATAATGTTAGTTTTAGTGAACATTTTCATTACAAAAAATCAGTAAAACAAATAAAAGCCCTAAATGTTCAATGTGTTTCTTATTATGATCAATTATTTGAATGATTTTATATTATAATATAAACATTATATTATACATAACTATGGAAATTCATCTTAAATTTCCTTGTGTGTGACTTATTCCACTTTTTTAATAAAATAAAATATTATTATAATATTTTTCTTTTTATTTAAAATATTCATTATAGTGGAATTAATTGCGTAAATTTTTTTATTTATATATAATTATTTCGGCAACGATCTTGCCATCATCATCATATATATACATATAATATATACTGATGATGAATTAATGTCAAGTATATAAGGAATATCACCGATTTTGGTTACTATTTTCTAATATTGTTTATTTTTATTATTCGTTACTATTTTCTAATATTGTGCAATAAAATTTGTAGGGTTAATATGTAATTTTTGATTAAGAAAAAAAATATAAGACCTTCATCTCATTCTAATGGTTCGTAATGTCGTGTAATTAATTTTACTCAATTACGTTATATGTAAATAATTTAATTTAGAAAATCGAACTTGTCACAGCAAGAAATTGAAAACCGATGTTATTAAATTTGAAAGAATGTTATTATAGGTAGAACAACTTTTTTTTACGATATTAATTGCTGGCCCGTACCGTCTAAGCAATCGGACTCCATCAGTTTCAATCAGCGGCTTATTCGCATGTCGAAATCTAGCTCTCGGTTCAAATGCAGCACGTGTGGTTCAGAACCTAGACCCAATGGCCTGCGATTTATGTACGAAATCAGAAATATGTATTAAATTCTTGATCTCGTAATTTGAATGTCATCAACGTCGCATTATGAGCGATATTCACACCCATGATTTTTTTTTTACATTTTTTTACAAAACACGCACGTCCAAACCCGTAACTAGGTAACACAATTTCGTGCTTAAATTCTGACAAATCTTACTCATATATAAAAAACAAAACAAATATTAAAAATACAGTGGTGTATTAGATCTTACTTTTTATTGCATAGACCCTAAAAGGACGACGTTGCAAATTTCTTAGTATGCATATGTTGCATGTGTCGTTAGATAAACTTAATTTTACATATTATTTTTGAATTTACATACAAATAATATGTAGTTTTATTATATTTAAGTATAAATAAATTAAGTAATGGAATTTATATATAAAAAATTAGAATTTATAAAACTATACATAATTTTGTAAAAATTATATAGTTTTATAAATTCTTACTTATCTCATACTTTCCTCCGAATTTGTAAATTTTTGAGTATTTCACCTTTGCTGTGCAATTAACAAAAAATGAATGTCATTGCGATAGTTTTATTTTCTTGTCATTTTGATACAAAGATTAAGATTATCTCTTATATATTTTAAAAATTTGCTTAAATTTATTTTGTATACCAAAGACTCATCAATTGAAACTATCTTGTAAAACCATAGTAAAAAATAAATTATGTATATTAAGTCTGATTTCCATTATGAAAAAAATTTTGTCAGTATTTTTTACTGGAAAAACCAAAGCCAGAAAAAAATTAAAAATACCATTAGAGTGACAGAGATTGTTTTTTACTTTTTTTTATATTGGATATATTTTGACAGATGCGTGTAACATAACCAATAAATTTCATTTTTTTTTGTTTTTGAAAAAAAGGCAAAATACACTTTTAATCTACAACAATAAATTTTAAAAAAATTAACTTAACATAATTGTTTATTATTTCAATTATTTTCACAATGAATTAAGATGAATGGCACAGAACGAAATGTTAAAATTATAAATTGACCATAAAAAATCATCCATCTTTATTTTTCCTATAAGATATTTCTCCAGTACTGAATAAAAATACTTCTCTTGATATATTTTGTCAGTACTGCTATAATTATTTTCTCAGTAACCATAAAAATTTATTCGGTACTGAATAAATTTTTTGTACTGGAAATATTTTTTATTTCAGTCGCACTTTAAGAAAAATTATATTTTTTATCTCGCCTTCACAATTTTGTCAATATTTTTTCATAATGGAAATCAGGCTTTATAAAGTGGGTAACCACTTTATAAAGCCACAAGATGAAGGCTGACTTTAAGTTTTTTTCTAGGTTTAGTTGCTAAATAAGGGAACTAAACCAACGATATCTTTAAGATGAAATTCTATGGTGAATTATTTCAACCAAGGTTACTCAGCGAACCAAAATCCTGATTCCATGTGGATAGGAATCCAATATATAAAGTGTTTTTTAATAAAATACGACTAAAATGACATTACATTCAACAATTTTATTTTAAAGTTTGTAAATTGTCGAAATTAAAATATGTACTCTAACTTGTTCAATAAAACTAAAGATCTAAAAATGATACCAAAAGATCACAATTTTTCTGTGCAAATTGCGGATTAAATTTAAAAGTTAAATTATATTGTTAACCATTAGAATGATTATTTATCATCATAGTTCACAATATACTTTTATATTTTATTATTAATTGACTTAAATTGTGTCCACTCAATCCATTCGAACAATAGCGACAGTCGAATCCACACTCACTCGACACAATAAGCTTGATTTTTAAGAAACCCAATGTACATTCCTGAATAACAAAAATACTCATATTATTTAATTTTTGAGTTCTGCTTGTTGAATAGTAACAAATATCGCACAATACAATTTTTTTTATGAATTCATGAAATTTGGTGGAAAATCAAATGAAATGATGTTTATTTATTTTTAGGTTATTTTAGTTTTTACGATTTTTTTATACGTTTTCATTTTACTTTAAATTTTTGTTACATACATAATTTTATAATTATAATTTCTGATGTCAGCAGTTCATGATTTTAGTATATACGTATTAATGTTTATATTCGTCTTTTCTATGAATTATTATTGTATGTTTTGTTTCTAGAGATCAATATACTGAGATATTGTATAATGACAATGCAAATCAGCATTTAATGATTTGCATTTCTATATACATGGTTCCAAAAATTGTGCCGGATGTTAGAATTTAATATTTCCAGAATTTAAATTCCGATTTTATTTAGAAATGTCAAAAATAATCAGTTAACGATTTGATCAACCATATGAGTTTTTAAAACAAATACAGTTATTGCTCTGTTGGAAATATTCCTTATCGTCATAGACCCACCAAACTTCCATATCACCTAAGAATCTGTGACGTCGTATGCAAAACAAAATTCATCATTACATTGTAACACATAAATGATCGACCAACCACAATAGAATATAAGAAATAAATATAAAATACAAACTATTCTTTAGTCGCACGTGTCTGATGAGATATCAATCAATCTCATTTCTATTAATTATTAAATGACTCCATTAAATGAAATTATTTATAGTAATTTCATCTAGACTCCATGTCTTTATTGGTTTGCAATAGAGCACAATTAGGAGTAACATTTTTTCCTACAATAAGGGAAAAGTTTGATTTTGAATCTTTGGTTTGATAATTTAATTAGTCTAACACATTTCATTTCTCTGAACATACCCAAGTTATTGAATGTAAACCAGGCAAATAGGCTAAGTATTGTAATGCTAAGGCACTGAAAAGATCAAACATTTTCACTGAGTTTTATTAAATCTAATAAGTTTATACTTGTATATTTTTTTCACATAACTTTTGAAGTATCTATTTCTAAATTAAAATATTTTTATTTTTTAAAATAATAAAAAAGTCGTTTCGAGAAAGACAATTAATTTGGTGTTTAAAATAAAACTAAGAATAATATGCTATAACGTGTCCAGAGTTAGAACATTTCGAGAATATTTTAGCTAGTCACAATATTTTAGAAAATCACAATAATAATAGCAGCAGATATATGATTGCAATATTCTTCTTAATATACCTTAATACTATTTACTATCTATTCTACAACTCAACTCTACGAACGTTGAAAAATAGAATTAAATTACGAGAATTAAATTGATCTTAATGATGGATAATAAGAATATGTAGTTGTTAATTGGTTATAAGAAATTCTTTTTATATACCAAAGACTAATATAAAACTTTATTTCCTTGCAGTGACATAACTTGTCCTTTTCAAAAAATTATACAACTGCTAACAAATTCGGCCAAAAGAATCAATTAAATTCAATGTATGGAAATACCAGCTAAATTTTGAATAGTAGTTCCAAAGTATGAAAACTACTTAATATACAGTTTTTAAAAAATGTACTTCAACGGGTAAACGAAAATCTATAAATCTAATTGAATTGAATTATAATAATATATTTTTTCGGATTATCTTATCAACTTCTTATCATCTAATAAAAAATATAGAAGTTAAATAATTTTATAAAAGGTTTTAATTTTTAAAAATAAAAGATAAATTGTGCAATATAATACCAATATACCATTAATGGGTTGTATTCTCATGTCTAAATTTTATCAGATTATCGGTCTTCTGAAAATTAAATAAAATATGTATTTCGAAATAACTGTAGAGACATACATCTCATCAAACGATGAATTATCCCTTAGTAAAATTGTTTGATGTCGTCATACTTAAACATCAATTTACAAACAAAACGGAATTACAAAAATCTTAACTGCAAAATATTATATCACTATACCAATATATGTTGAATATACATAAAATACATAGAATAATAATAATATCCTAAAAAAATTACAATAATTTTTTTAAATTGACATAATTATCATGTAGTTACGTTGAAGTCCCCAACAGTGTAGTCTAATCTTATACAATTTATTGTGTAGATTTATTCTGTGAGTTAATAATGTGTAATGCCTGATTGAAACCAGGCGTTTAATTGTCGATCTACATCTGTAAATTATCCGAATAGAAACTGCAGAATATTATAGAAATAGAACTGAAGTATTATTCTAGTTAATTCATTATTTAATGAATACTAGGGGAAAAACAAGTGGACCAAACTAAGTAAATACATTTTTAAATTATTTTTGTTAATGTAGTCAGATTGTTATTAATGTGTAAAATGATAAATGCAATAAAATTTCAAAATTTTCTTATTTTATATTCGATGCGTTATCTTTTGGATCGTTTTGATTAGTTCAAAAACGAACCAAAAGATAACGCATTTCACCGCTAATACTTCTAATGTCAAATGACAACAAATCATGATTTGGTAAATATTGTAAACTTACTTCCAAAGTAATGAGTCAGTTTCCTGATATTGCGCACAAAATTTCGAAAAAATAAATGGTTAACTGAGTGAGAAGAAATTTGTGAATAATATTTGTTCAATTGGTATTTTTAAACAATACATACGTTACGCTTCGTTGGATGGATCATTTAGCGATTGGAAGCTCAGCAATTTTACCAAAAAATGGCTGCAAGGGCGTTAATAACTGTTTTGGTGAGATCAGCAGAAAACCAAAACCCATCATCAATATTCCTCAAAAAGTAATGCCCAGAAGAACAGAGAAAATCGGAGATATTGGCAACAATATAAATATATATATATATATATATATATATATATATATATATATATATATATATATATATATATATATATATATATATTATAGTGGAAACTAAATCTCGCTATTAAAAAATTAAGATTTCGCATTGAAGAAAGAACAAAATAGAGCATCCAGAAATATTTAAATAAACTCTCGCTAATCGAAGAAACAGATTACTCTTTCTTGTCCTTCACAAACTCTTTGTGAAGGACAACTAAAAATTTAAAAAACTTAGTTTATTCAAATCCACCGTTTAGGCTTTCGAGTGGATATACAAACCACCTGACTAAAAGTTTAATAATTCATTATTGAGGCCAAACAAGCTTTATGATAAAAGTGTTAAAAACACAATCAATGGCCATATTAAATTAAAAAATCAAGAACTTATGATAAGAGAATTACCCAAAAAATAATTACATTCACATTCAACGCGATAATGCGAATGGTTAATATCACAAATGAAAAATATCTCATTACAATGATACACAAGACCAGAAAAAAAATTGTAAAAATGCATCTGCTTAAACGACCTACAATTTTAATCGCCCAAGATTATACCAGACAATCAATTTGATTTCAGAACCCAACATGGAAACATAGTGGAAGTTCATAGGATTGTAAATAGTACCATGAACCAATCATACAAGGAAAATGAATATCTACTATCTTTCTCGATGGAGCACAAGCATTTGGCAAAGTTTGGCATGGTAGAAAATATATAACAAAATGACTGAATGACATAAGCTGTTATACAAGACAGCGTCCGTGGACCAATGACCAACACATTTGATTAGGTCCTCACAACTAAATATCATAAGTCCATATGGGCATAAGTTTAGTTTAGTTTAGAAGTAGAATTGATTCACCACTGATTTATTATTTTGCATAACCATTTGCCAGTCATATCTCATGGTTATGATTTAATATTACATATTATAAGTTTTCAATAAACCATTTATTAAGTAACTTTTAATTTACTATTCACAATCAGTTCTACTTTAAGGTTCTACTAAAATTTATTATTGTACAGATACTATATCTTTCTCCCTATTAATCTCTATCAGAAACAACTGTTTGGAGTAAAATGAGACAGCAGAAATTATCAAATCGAGGGAAACACATAATATTATTTTTAAAACGAATAAGAACGCAGTAATGGGCTAGTTGAAATCAACTCGAAATCGTGATATATACGAAATTAAATTAAAGATATAAATTCAAATGTTTTTTAAAGTGATAGGTCTTTCTATATATTATGATAAACGGAAAAAATTATCTTTTAAAAAGATGCTAAGAAAGAATAAGAACGCAGTAATGGACTAGTTGAAATCAACTCGAAATCGTGGTTTATACGAAACAAAATTAGAGATATAAATACAAATGTTTTTTAATGAATATGACTCATTTAAAAACATGCTAATGTAGAAAAGCACATAGATGGGAAGATTGAAAATTAGCGCAGAGATAATTTTTTTTTACGTTTAGTTTTATATGGATGCAGGGCGGACTTTTAGACTGTCCTAGTTCCTTGTAACTGTCAGAGCTCCTGCACCCAATCCGCGATCCTTCAAGTAAAGTTTGATAGCTGCCTTAAACTTGTGCATTTTTTATTTCAACGGAAACTGAAAACCGGCCAACGAATTCCACTTCTTAGATGTTCGATAAATAAATTCGCGCTTTGCATTTTCAGTTCGAGGTTTCACAGCTTCACCGTAAACCTATGCGCATTAACCGTTCCTCGTGTTACCCGTCCTGGCGTAACAAATGGTGGCATTTTCTCCTTTAATTCTGCAGAACATTTACCATTTATTAATCTATAGAACACGCAGAGTTCTGCGACATCTCTGCGGTGTTGTAGGCTGTCTAGATCTTTCGTAAGTCTGGAGTTTCGTATAATTCGGATGACACGCTGCTGAACTCTATCCAACAACTGGAGAGCAGTGCCATATGCTCCACCCAAAACCTGACAGCAATATTCAATACACGGTTTAATAAAGGTTTTATATATCTGGAGAACCTGATGCGATTTAAAAACCGTCTGCATCTATTGAGAAACCCGAGTTTACATGTAGCTGATTTGGCCAAAGCGATGTGTTGATTCCATTTTAAAGTGTTGCTAATCTAAACACCAAGCAGACGATGTAAGTCACAACCCATGAGAACGTGGCCTTTTACCACAAAAAAGGGTATTCGTTGTGACTTCTTTTACGCGAGAATGTGCATATTTGTGTTTTTTTTTCTCGTTAGATTTGACCGGATTTTGAACTCCCCACTCAAATATTGTACTCAAATCAGAATTAAGCGAAGTGACAACTTCCAACCGTTTGCCGTTTAACTGTGAAGGAGTAGGCTCGACCTCGAATGAAATAGAAAAGTGTAATGTTGCATCATCGGCAAGTTATAGTACTATCCAACAAGTCATTAATGTATAACAAAAACAAAGTTGGTGACAAAACTTATCCTTGAGGGACTCCGGCATTTGGGGAGTGTGTCGTTGATGATCTTCCATTTAGCACAACGTTGATCTTTCGGTCCTTGAGAAAGCTTTTTATCCACTTGATGGTCATCGAATCTACGTCGTATGCCACAAGTTTACAAATAAGATTCTCATGCCAAACCTTGTGAAAAGCCTTTGATTGAAAATCCAAAGCGATTGCAAAGGCTTCTCTGTGTTGCTCAAGGGCGAGATTCTATTTGTTCGTAACATACGTCAAGAGATCGGCTGTGAAGCGGCTTTCGCGGAAGCCATATTGTTTATCTGAAATTATTTTATTAATCTCAAGATAATTCACCAGTTAATCGTTAATACATTTCTCAAAAACTTTAGCCACGGCTGAAACAATTGATATTGGCCGGTAGTTTGAAGGGTCAGTTTTACCACAACCACGTTTAAGAACCGTTGCACCATCGCACTCTTCCAGGCGTTCGGGTATTTTAGTTAATATTGGAGCCCTTGCTTAGAGAGGAGAAAAATTTTGCTTAATATTGGAGCCCAGTCACTGGCAAACTCATTCAATATTCGAACAGGAATTCCGTCAGGTCCAGTGGCCTTATTTATGTCCATTGCCTTCAGGTTCCTGAAGACAATTTCCTCCGAGATGTTAAAAGGATCCATTTTGGAACCACAATGCGGAATTGACGGAGGCGTAACTCAATCCGAGACAACTAAGGTCGAGTTCGAAGTGAAGACGATTGCCAGTAAGTCAGCCTGCAAATATGGATCCACCACCAAAGCACCATCTGCACATTTCAATGCTGAAATAGATGTTTTAGAAATATTGGCAACCGATTGATTATATTGTATTGCTGTTCTCGCTCTATAAAGTTTTTCTTGATTTGGGTTTTCAAAATTTAAAACGGTATGCATCAAAATCATTACTAATGATTTACACAAAATGTACTATTTAAAAGAGTAATAAGAGCAAAAATTAAGATATAAATATGATAATGATACTCATTTGAAATATGTGTTCAGATAAACCCTATATTTTATCTCTTTTTACAGTTTGACTTATTGTATATTAAAATAAATTTAATAGTTATTATTAATTATTATTTAGTTACTTTTGTAATTCATAATATACTTATACTAATAAATTTTAGATTTTTAGAATGCATATATTTTCAGAATCATAATTTAGCTTTAAAAGGATTATATTAAAATTCAATATGTTCTAGATGAATAAATTTAGGTTTCAAATAATACTGTTTGATTTTCAAAGTTTAGCAGGAAATGACTTGTTTTTTCTTTTTATCCCTACAATCTAGTTTGGGAATGATTTCTAATTTGTCGTCGTACCTTACTCCGATTGATTAACCATACGGTTATAAAAGTCAACTTTCTATTCTTCCATCGTGATTCCAACCTAGTAGAATCCTAATTTTTCTACTGTCAAGGTTTTAACCACAGTGTCATAGTAATTGGAAATTTATAAATAGAAAAACTAATAATACAAAGATTTTTCGTAAAGTTATTATAAACTCAAATAATTATGATACAAACCAAATAATATTACAAATGAAATTATATTAATTTAAAAGAAAATTTACCGTGTCTAAATTGAAAAGTGAGGATACTTTCTTTAAAAATCCTCCGCCCTCTTGTGGTCGCTTCTTTTTACGAGTTGTCATATTTTAATTTCTTCAATTAATCAACTATTTATATAATTTTTTATAAATTTATAAACCTAAATATAAAAATAAAATTATTACATATATATATATATATATATATATATATATATATATATATATATATATATATATATATATATATATATATATATATATATATATATATATATATATATATATATATATATATATTTATATATAAATATTATGTATATATGTATATATGTGTATATATATATATATATATATATACACATATATATATATATATATATATATATATATATATATATATATATATATATATATATATATATATATATATATATATATATATATATATATATAGACTCAATATCATGTATTACAATTTGTCAAATTTATTGATTACTTTAGCTGTTTTCAAAACCGATACTTATTTGAAACGTATTTCCCGAAATCTTAAATCTTAAGTTAGCAAAATCATTCGGATTGATTTCACTAAGTTAATACGACAGAACTTGTATTTTAGTAATAACCATTACTTGTATTTTAGTAGTAACAATCATAACTATCAAAAAATTATTAAAATTAATTTAAACTGGCTATAGTCGCAAAAACGACTAAATCAAAAACTATGTTAATGATAATGTTTGAATTCAATTTAGAATTTTTTTTTTAAGAATGAGATAGAAAATAAGTCACCTCGACATGATACTTATTTGATTAAGTTAGGAACCACAAATAAATATTCGTTTCGGAAACAGCCTTTAATGATACCAAAAAATGTATTAAGTCCCAATACACGATTTCCTAATTTTAATCTGGTTACAATACATTTTAAATGATATTGTAAACCTTTTTTTAGAATTATAAAATACTAAAAATTATCAATTAATGTTTCTTTTGGCATATAAAAATATTTTATAGTAATTTAACACAAAGTTTTGGATTTCAATTTGGATGCAAAAGCAATTTTTGTTATACTAGTATAATTACAACACTACCAACTTTTTTTCATTACTTCACTTCTTAAAACTATTTCTTATTAAGATAGTTCATCGGTATAATAACATTTAACTATTTATTTAATTTTAATAGGTTATGTTTATGTATAATTTAGACCTAGGAAAATCCCCAATATGTTCAGTAATTTCAAATTATATCTTTTGAAAATTATTCAAAGCCTTTTTCATATCACAAAATGAAAAAAGGCTTTGAATAATTTTCAAAGCCTTTATGGTATAAATTAAACTCAGTAATGGGAGAAAAAAGTCAGTAAAAGATTTTTTGAATGTAAGAATGTTTGCGATAACTAAGAAATCGAAATTTAAAATCAAAACTACATATACCGGGTGTTTATTTTAAACTGAGACGATCAAATATCTCGAAAAATAGCCACTCTACGGAAAAATTTCCATAATCAAAATTTAATCATACCGCAGGTGAAATACATTAGTGGAAAAAAATAGTCCCCCACCCCCCGCTTTGTAGGTGGGGCGGGGGTAACTTTTAAATAAGATAGGAAGCCATATTTTTATTGCAGATACGGATTCTACAACTAAAAGTACGTATGATTTGAATGAAATATTTTGTTCGGTTCATGATAGATGGCATTGTAATCGACGAAATTCAATATTTTCAATTTCATGGCCATGTTGAACGAATTTTTGTTGACAAAAATTGAAGAGGAGGATATTGGCAACATTTGGTTTCAACAGGACGGCGCTACGTGCACACAGCTGAAGCTACACTCGACGTTTTGCGCCCTGTTTTTGAAGATCGCATTATCAGCCGCAGAGCTGATGTCGTTTGGCCACCTCGTCATTTGACACCGTTGGACTATTATTTGTGGGGTACTCTCAAAGATAAGTGTTTCGCCGACACGCCAGAGACAATTGACGCTTTAAAGGACAATATTCGTGAAGCCATTGGTGAAATACAGCTGCACACAATCGATGTGCTTAAAAATTGGACCGATCGTGTAGGCTACTGCATGGCCAGCCGAGGCAACCATTTGAATGAAATTATTTTCGATTATTAACCGGAAGGATTGTACTTTTAAATAAAAAAATGAAATTTGAGAAAATATTCAGTAGTTTTTTTTTATAGCATTTTCAAAAAACAAAAGTTATTTGGCGGACCCTGTACATCATTGAATTATCAAATTTTACTGGTTGAAACAAGAATAAACCTAGAAATTTCTACCTATTATTAATATTATACTATAAGTTGATAATTATTTGGCTTAATGTTAATGTTAAAAATTAGAAGCGATACCCCTATGGATCTACAATGTATGCCTTAATCAACCTATATAGCTACTATGGGAACCAATATTCGATTCTGTGAAATTCAGCGTAATAATAAATCATGTCTCCGCTTATAAAGTTCTATATAGTCACTATGGGAGTTTATCGCGGAGAATCGTAGAATTCGCCATTAGATTCTATGATTCGTGAATTTGGTCAAATAAACGTTTAGAAAATAATTTTCAGAGGTATTGTGAATTTTTTTTAACAACCAATTTTGTTTTTATTAAAAAATGTTTTGTTTGTTTGTTTGTTTGTTTTTTATCTCTACAATCTGTTTTTGGGGCTCGAGGCACTTCCAACTCTTTCGCGGTTCGCTTATTTACGTCCTTACCTTACGCCATTACAGCCAAATCGAGGACGTACGGTTATAGGTCCGATTTACGTAGAACCATCTGCACATTGCATAGCTCCATGCCAGCCTATAGTACTGACATGGAAGATGGGTTGGCCCATGAATTCTGCACTCCAACAGGGGGTCATAGATGTGTTCATTAACACCACCGATCGTAATCGTATGGTGAAAAATCCCTTTACATGGGTTAAAATATTTGATAAACTTAATTTTATCCAAACATTTCATTTTATTTCAAATATCTTACTAACTTGAACCATAGGTAAGATATTATTTTTAAAAGTATTCCAAAATTCTATCAAGATTAAGTGAATATCTAGAAAAGCGTATTTAACCATGTTTTGTAAATACTAAAGAGGATTCTTTCATTGGTGTGCATAGAACACAATGACCAAGTACTGAACCGTAGGGAACACCTAAAAGTACATCCGTATATACAATTACAAAGTTCCAAATACCAAGTTTAAATTTTGTGATTAGCGTTATTATACACGGAATATCTATTGCTCGGAAAAGAAAAACGACGTTAAAATAAAATTAAAAATATGTAATAAATATATTGAGGAAAGAAATTATATATAGGAAAATATATAGGAAAGAAATTGTTACATCAATTTTAAACTAACTCTATCAAGACCAGAAGATTCCATCTTAGTTTTCTAAAGAACAGACTGAAACTCCTTAAATGAAATATTTGAAAATGAATTGGCACAGCTATAAAAAACAGATTTAAAAATATGTTTTTGTCTAAGAGAATTTAGGAAAAAATTTTATCACTAGGAATAGAACCTATTGACTAGTGCCACATTAGAATCACAGATTTTAGAAAATCACTGCAACTAAAACTTTCTGACAAAAAAAACAATCAATAGATAAAACTAAAATGTCTTGATGGGATCTGAACTGAATTGATAATATAAATAGATATAATAATTGAGACAAATAAAAGTGGACGTTTTTCGAAAATAACGAAAAACTAATTACTCATGTAATATTCGCCATGAGTCTCGTAAGACATGTAAATACTACTTTAGTATTATCTTACGCTCTTTTAATTTGGTAGAAGCTGCCATTGGTATTTTATAAGAAAAATATTTTTTAGTGCCAAACCAAAATTGTTTACGCTACGAGCATATCTGCCATTACTATTACTTATGGCGAGTACAATACTACAAAAATATAAAATTGGAGTTATATCACCGAAAGACACTAAAATGTGAAAACCAAAATAGACATAAAATAGAAGGTGGTAACATCGTTCGGTCTGTCAAAATAGATCATATTTTCTCTTTATAACATAACAGATATTTGCAAATTGCTCATAAATATGGAAATTGGGATAAAAATCAGTATTATTCAGCGAAAATTCAAAATTAATTTAATTTATAGCAAAGAACCAACCGTGTAAGACGACCAAATAGAAAAAGATATAACTATTCTAACTAATCGAAGATGTACAAATAAATAAAAAAGATTTTACAGATCGTACAATTTTCGTGATAACGAATATACATAAGTATGTATATATACATACTTATGTACGTATATATATATCTATATATATATATATATATATATATATATATATATATATATATATATATATATATATATATATATATATATATATATCTATATATATATATATATATATATTATATATATATATATATATATATATATATATATATATATATATGTATATATATATATGTATATATATATATATATATATATATATATATATATATATATATATATATATATATATATATATATATATATATATATATATATATATATATATATATTTATATATATATATAAATATATATATAAATATATATATATATATATATATATATATATATAAATATATATATATATATATATATATATATATATATATATATATATATATATATATATATATTTATATATATATATATATATATATATATATATATATATATATATATATATATATATATATATATATATATATTTATATATATATATATATATATATATATATATATATATAATATATATATATATATATATATATATATATTATATATATATATATATATATAAATATACATAATCTACTTGTAAAGAAATTAGGTTATGAGCTACTGACTAATCTATTATCTACAACGATACTTAAAGACAGTCACACCTTATTTTTAATTTAATTTTTTATGTTTTTAAGATATCAAAAATTTGCGGATTTAAGTACTTAATAAAAGACGTTTAAAATGAGAATTCATTAGTTTTAAATTGATATACCAAAGTTTTTCCTTATACATAGTAAGAAATAAAGGTGTAATCTGTTAGCAAATGAATTATTTTACACTCTGAACTATAATATTATTTATGTATAGCATATTAACACTTGACTATGATTAAAAATACAAGAAAGCTCAAATTATAACAAAATTGAAATATTTAAGTAAAATTTTATATATATATGTTTATAATAATATAAATAAAATTTCCAATTGATGAATTTTTAATTAAATTTATTTTTAATTGTTTTAAGACAAAATATACTTTTGCAACAAATATGGAAAACAAACACTTATGCATCAGGCATTAGGCAAACGTGAGTTGGGTAAGTATACGGCTTACCTACCTTATATTACTCATAAAATCGTATATGCCAAATGAACAATTTTTGACTTAATTATAATATACTATCGATCATCATAAAAATAATTTAATATTTAAATTAAATTAAAGTATGTACAAATTGATTATATTTTCCCTTGGGTACAAATACAAACAAATCTTTAAATTAAAATAGTTAACTCTTTTTCTCACTGAATAATTCACACGGATTAAATATATATTTTTCCTAAAAAAATTTATTTTTATAATTTTAACTAATTATTTCTATTAACATATCTTACAGATTTTTATTAAAATCAAACACTTTAATCATAAACAACAAATAAAACCAAATTTTAAATAACTTAAGACACAAAACTACATTCTAGGTAATGACAAAAACAATTAGTATTTCATATTATATCGCATTTATATTTTGAGTAAACGCATTAAATTATTAGTTTTGTTTATATTATATAAATATATGTATATAAACATATGAATAAACTGAAATTGTGGAAGCTATTATAAATTTTTACAAATATTTCATTATTTTATGTCACTTTTAAGTATAGTAAAAAATATGCATTCCGTGAAAGAGAAAACCGACATTTTTTTAGTTGCTTTGCACTTACATTTCACAAGCCTGTTAATTAAAATACAAGGCTAATCAAACATTATATCAATAACAAACTTTTACTTGATATATTTTTGAAATGTTAATAAAAATAACTGTTCAATGTAATTTATTTTTAAATTCTGATTTAATAATTTTTAATAGATTTTTGCTACGTAATCAAGCAAACGCCATCTTTTTTTTTAGATAATATAGAAATGTATGTATTAGTTGTCTCATTCTGTTTTATTTTATGATCATGCGAGAAACTGATCGAAAAAAATAATAGGTGAATATAATGCTTATAACACAATCGCACTGATGAAAACTTGAACTTGCTTTTCAGAGATAAGTCCTTAATAAGAAATAATTATTGGTTTATTAATCGATTTCCATTAAAACACAAGAACGATAAAAATTGTTGCGGATTTTAAAAATGTAACCTGTAACCGATTAAAATTTATTTTAACTATTTCAAATAAAATATACGAAACATGAATTAATATCACAACGAAAACGAACACGTTATATTTGAAAGTTGAAAAATTTCATTCAAAATTGTTTATCTTCTATCAATTTAAATCAGCTAAAATTATTTTATATGTAAATAATCACAAAATCACTTGCATAAAACACTATAACGATTTGTATCGCTCCATTCGATAAAATTCCGTTGTGTGACGATCCACGGCACCCGCACCAAAAATTAACACATTTTCAAAATTCAAGAATATTAAAGCAAATTAAAAAACACCCGATACCATATGTTAAATGTTTACGCAAGTAAATAAAGAATAAAATAGCGAACTCATTGTGCGGCGTGTAACCAACCAAGACGATGAATGTTGGTTAATTGTATCCATAATATACATATATAAATAAAGACATTTAAATAGTCTAGGGAAATTTGTCTAGTGTCGTACATAAAATAGGTATCACGGTTTCAATATATTTAGAAGAAAACTATTCAAGAAGCGCAAAAAATTAAATCTTTTTTTCAGAAAAAAATTATCATTATGAATAAAGATTAACATAAAATTAAACCATATATAATATAACAAACTTTATTGATTGTTATTATTATTTGTTGTTATTCCAGTAAACCAAAAAGTAGGGAGCAAACAAACGAAATGAAGTAAGGTTTCCAATTGTCATGCATTGATTAAAAATGATGAATCACATCACATTCACAATAAGCAAATGAAGAAAAGAAAATTAATTTTTTTTTCGAGTTCGGTTTCCTATAGATTTGTTTTAAAATTGTACGACGAACATTAAATAACGTATGTAATTAAACAAAAATCTTCATTAATCTTCATATTTTCTCAACGGCAAAACATCTTCAAAAGAAGACAAATCTTTACTTATGGCAACACTGATAGATATTTATATTTCATTTATATCTGAATTGTTGTGGATTTTATGATATTTTCTTTGTACTTTTAGTTTTAATTGGGTATAGGGCGGATGTTTAGACTGTCCTAGCTCCTTATAACTGTCAGAGCTCCTGCACCCAACGCAAGATATTTCAAGTAAAGGCTGATAGCTTAAACTTATGCATTTTATACTTCAACCGCCCATGTAGCGCAGTGGTTAAAGCTGCGGCAGTTGGAATGGGAGGTTCCGGGTTCGAATCCCGATTCGGGGCAAGATGCAAATGGGTTTTTCACCTTCGATCGTTTGGGTGGTGCGATCGGTGTGAAAAATGAATATGGATCCCTTGTCGTGTTTAGAATCCATTGGCCGACCCGTACTGACATGGAGTGCAGATGGTACTACGAAAAAACTCGGATCTACAGTCGTACATAGAGTGGTATCACAACGGACCAATCGCTGGTTTAAGTGTGCGATAGCAGCCACAACAACCTAACCTACTTCAACGGAAACTGAAAACCGGCCAACGAATTCCACTTCTTAGATATTCGATTAATAAATTCGCACTTTGCATCTTCAGTTCGAGGTTTCGGCAGCTTCACCGCAAACCTATGTGCATTAACTGTTCCTCGTGTTACCCGTCCTGGCGTAACAAATGTTGGTATTTTCTCATTTAATTCTGCAGAACATTTACCATTTATTAATCTATAGAACACGCAGAGTTCTAAAATATCTCTGCGGTGCTATAGGATGTCTAGATCTTTCGTAAGTCTGAAGTTTCGTATTATTCGGATGGCACGCCACTGAACTCTATCCAGCAACTGGAGAGCAGTGCCATATGCTCCACCCCAAGCCTGAGAGAAATATTCTATACACGGTCTAATAAAGGTTTTATATATCTGGAGAACCTGATGCGATCTAAAAAACTGTCTGCATCTATTGAGGAACCCGAGTTTAAGTGAAGCTGATTTGGCCATGATATGTTTTATCTTATAGTTTTTCATTTTTATATTCATAATCAAATAATCGAACTGAAAATAATTGGATACGCAACGCAGCTTTGATGGAGAAAAATGTTGACCCGGATTAACAGGAATTTAATACAGTTGCATAGGTGCTCCAATGAGCATAGAAAAAGAAGAGAAAGTAAAGAGAACTAACAGGTAATAGCTGTCATGCGAGCCGATCAGGAAAGATTGTTGACTGTATAGGAGAATATGAGAAACAGGTAGGAACGGTTGAAGCAGCATCAAAAAAGCGAGAGCCTTACGTTAAACTCAAAAGTTAACTCCGTCCAAATGGAAGTGGAACATAAACTGGAGTAGTTCGTATCCCGTAGTTTTCAATAATCTGCGGTGGCAAATCAACGATTAATGAAAATTGAGAAAAAGTTGACAGAATTAAATGATTTTAAATGACGCGGCAATGCGAATTGCTCAATTTGTTGTTCAACGAAACAAATTCATTGAACGTTTTCAAACTCCAGTTTGAAACGACGGCTACAAG
Source organism: Tipula lateralis (assembly GCA_963932295.1). Classification (NCBI taxonomy): domain Eukaryota; kingdom Metazoa; phylum Arthropoda; class Insecta; order Diptera; family Tipulidae; genus Tipula; species Tipula lateralis. The sequence continues at coordinate 85,442,118 of OZ010736.1, read as the reverse complement.
AACGATTGGTGTTAAGAATATCGAGACGCAACACTAATAGTGCCGTTGAAATGAAGTGCTTCAGAATTGCTACAAATCATGCCAGACTATGAACTTACGAAATACGAAAAAATTATGTTGGTATTGGATCGGAAGTACGGAGGTGACAACAGACGGGAGTTACGTTGTATGGAGTTGAAGTGCTAATGTAGGCATATGTGAATTAGGCCGATTCCCATTGGTTAGTGCATCTTGCTCAGTGGTTACAACATGGCGAGAGAGCCTACGGAGCTGTTTAAGATCGACGATTTCACCAATAGAAAACGATATTCGGACACGATGGTTGCGGTAGTTTGTCTCCAAAACCAAAGTTTGCAGAAACCGTAATATAAGCACTAACAAATGGGACTGCAATTAACATCAAACCAGCAATAATAGTACAGTTCAATTAGCATCAGAAGGAAAACAACGAAAATAATTGGAACTGGATGACCAATAGGAAAATGTGATGGTGGGTTATTGATAAAACACATCATGCTAATGCTTGGAAATAACCATTTATTTTTCCACCTTCAATGTCACAAAGAGCCACGGTGCAAACCTTGAATTTCATCAAAGCACATAGGCGCGTTGTGCGACCTTAACAAACTGGAGCAGTTTGAACCAGGGCAGAGAATACAGTATATTTACAGGAATAATCCTAGAGTTAAACATAAGGGATTTCATACGGTCAAAAGCCGAACAACTGCTGATGAAGTGTAAGCTATCACCAACATCCTCAAGACATTCGTCACTGGTAGGGTCAATGCGATGAAGAGGACTTTTGAAACGGCCATGGCCAGAAAGCAAAGAAACCAATAATTTTTAAGCTGTTATTTTTCAATCAAAGAACGTAGTTCATCAGCTTCGGGTTTAGCCCCGTTACAAAGTATTTCGCTATACGACAAGTAGGAGTGGATAACCACGTCAGCTTTAGTTTCGATAGGCCAACGGTTATAATTGTTTTTCACTATGTAAACAGGTAAAGGAGCAGCTGGTTCAGGGCCTACGAAAAATAAGCGAGAACCAGTTTTAGGCAAACTATCTGCAACTTCATTGCCGTCAATGTCATAATGGGCAGGAACCATTATCGTTATCTTATTGTAATGTTCAGCAATTTCTTACAATTACAAGCAATATTCCTACCAGTTTAGATCTAATTCGAGGATTGTTCAGTGATTTAAGGAGAGTTTTACTATCCGTACAAAATATAATCTCTTTGTCGTCGGAAACGAGTTAAAAGCTGAAATCACACAGTGGGTAACCCCAATTAATTCCGAGATTTTTAAATCATGCGATGAACATGAAGTAGGCCTAAAGCCTATTCAGAGACAAAGCCATCTGAAAGGAATACAAGCGATTCGGATATTTGTTTGAGCAAGTTTGGTGAGAGCCACATATCACTGAATGGATAAATCACCTCAAAAGAATTGTAGAAATTAAAAACAAGCAGACACCAATCAATAACCATGTCGATTTCTGGAATAGCTCGTTTGAATTCATTAAGAGATATGGCCTGAAGTAGTGCCGAAAGTATTCCACGCCCCAGCACTCAACAAGCGAAAAACAGCCGAACAAACTGAACCTTAAATTAAGGACTGTAACTGGGGTTAGGAGAGAGTAAGCTCTATCGCTAGGAGCGGAATAGAAGATAAGGCTCCAGTTAAAGCCCTGTAAGCGATATTTTGCAAATAGTTGAGTTTACCAATTGAAGATTTTACTTTAACCACTAGATACGGAACAACAGATTCATAAGTTAGCATTGGGAGAGTCAGTGATTTGTAGATAAAATATAGCATTTTGGGTGATAATCCTTAGTAAATACCAAAATCTCTACGGCATTGCCAAAAACTAGCAGTGGCTTTTTATAGTTTATAATCCAAATGATACTTCCAATAAAGTTTTTTATCCAGGAACACACTAAGGTGTTTGACGTAGGCTGAGCTATTAGCCTTACATCCGAAAAGTGATGGTTCACAAAAAGCTGCAGTGTTCCTACAACTTGTACATAAATATAACTGTAATGAGAAAAGCGTGTTGATTAAATCTAATAAGACATTCAGGTGCTTGCCTGAAACTGTCAGAACCAGATCGTCAGTAGGACTTTGAGCGACAAAACCGGACTCACGAAGAATAACAAAAAATTCATCGATAACCAGAAGCCACAACAAGGGTGAAAACACACCTCTACAACAGGGGGAAAGCACACCGCGAGCATCCCCTGGAAGCTTTAATCGAAATAAAGGTATCATCAACCTCGCATATCAATATCCGAGATTCTTGCATACATTCAATCCATTTGATGATATTAGGTTCGATATCAAATTTAGTACAAGCATTCGTAATCGAGACGAAAGTAGTATTATCAAAGACTCCGGCAATATTCAGACAAGTGTACACAAGAAACTCGTTACTGTGCATAAATCTCTCAAGTTCATGTAAGGCAAGCTCACAGGATTTGCCCATTCTGTAAGCATGGTGCATGTTTCTGAGTGGAGCAGTGCCTAAATGTTGGTCCCTGATGAACCTATCAACAATATTTTGTAAGGATTTCAGAAAAGTTGATGACAGACGTATAGGACCAAACGATTTGGGACCCACTTGCCAATTTTTGAAATAAAAATTACTTTAATTCAGCTCCAAGAAAGATTCTAGAACAAAACTTTAAGCGATACATGTTTGGAACAGATGCAGTAAATGTTCTTTAATGAGTAGATATCCATGCTGTAACACGCAGCAGGAAATATACCAACAGAACCATCAGATTTAAAGGGTTCGAAAGCGAACAAGCTCTAACGTAGGACCTCATGATTAATTAATCTGCAGGCTAAGTCCCAATAAGGAATTACATCCAAATCGTTGGTGACTACACCAGTTTAGTCGGTTGCAATGGTTTTACAGCCCGAAAAATGGGTAGTGAGAAATAAGTCACCTACTTCGTTTTTAAAGGAAGTAAGCTTACCATTACATAGACAAAGTGAATCAAGTGTACAAGTATTATTCCTGCTCAGCGATTTGCGATGTCTAACTACAGCAGGTAAGCTATTAATTTCCTCACAGAAGATTTCCCAGTGGCCCTATTCTAGTTTTCCCTGGGAATTGGGAAAAAAATGTTCCCAATTCCCAACTACAATAATTTCCAATATTTTATTCCCCAATTCCCAAAAGTGTATTCTGGCGTGCTCGGAATTATTTCCCCTCTGTGAAACACATAGTTTTAAATATTCGCCACTAGAGTACCTTTTTCATGATTTTTTTTCATGGTTCGTTATGTTATTATATTTGAATATTATTTAAATACTGACGGATGAAAACAAATTTAAAAAAATTGGTGTTTTCTCTTTTGAAAAACAATTAAAAATTTTTTAGGGTCGAAATTATTTTCTACATTCACTATTTATTATGATTATTAGTATTTATGAATGAGATAATTTTTTTATATTTTACGGCAGATAAGACCAAAGTTAAAAAATAGTTGTTATTGCTTTTGAGAAATAATATTTTTTTTTTAAATTTATACTATTGTATTATGATTATGAGTATTTTTACCATAAGAAATATGAATTCCCAAAAATTTTGATAGGGTAAAATAAACGTCAAAACTGTTATAATTGGAAATTATTTTTTCCAAATTAAATATTTTTCTATTTTTCCCAATAGCCAGAATACACTTTTGGGAAAAATAGTTCCCAACTGTTATAAAAACGTCAAAAATTCCCAATTCCCCGGGAAAACTAGAATAGGGCCACAGGAGGATCTCTATGATGTTCTTTTTTGTACACCTTTTGTGCAGCTAGGAAGCTATCCCAAACGGACGGATTAGATCTTCTGAGTAGCAGATATAGTTGATGAGGTTATCTTGGGTAGGGACTTTATGAAGAAAAATAATATCGTATTGGATTTTCGACAAGAGACGTTAAGTTTTGGTTATATCGAGCTGTCAGTCAAATGGAACAAGGGAAAGTCAATGGAGAAAATCGCATTAACAGTAGCAGAGTACTCGACTAAGTAGACTAGTTTATTATGGTGGAAGATGGATTTTTAGAGAAGTTATGGGAAGGTGACGGTGGAAGTAACCAAACATTAGTGGTAGTACCAAAGGGTCTAGTTACAAGGATGTTGACGAGGCCAGTTAAGGGTAAGTTGGAACATCACAACCAGTAGAAAAAGGTAACATCGGAATTGTGCTGAAAATGTTGCGTATATCTATCACTAAACAGAAGTGCAAACAGCATTTAGTCTATCATCATAACATTAAAAGGATATTGAAGCGCGTACAGGACCCAATTCGACAACAGCCTGGTTTGATGTTTGAACGAATAATCGAACAGTGGAGAAAGAACGAGGAAGGAAGTTTAATCCAATAGTAAACTGTGGATAGCAACAAAGACACGATAATCACTAGTCTAGATTCCGCTTGGCATTTATTGTGTAGTAAAAAAAAATCTATGGCTTAGAGGCCGTAACCGCGTCTCAACTGAGACCTTACGAACCAGTTTCTTAACGATTGGTGCACATTGTAGGTGGTCCACCCAACGAATGTTTTTACACACAAACGCGTTTTTATGTCATCCGTGTTAATTTTTTGGTCAACGGCGGGAATCCAACTCTGGACTACGGTGTGATGAGGAACTCTCTTAACCATCAAGCTACAATCGGCGCCATTGTGTAAACCGGAAGATAAAAAGCTCAAGAACAGTAATTTATATACCAATGGTCTGACCAGCTGAGCGAAACAGAGTAAGGAACCAGAATGCCAGAACTTGATTAATTGCAGCAATAATACAACTATAAAAATTCGGATATGGATAGTGAACTAAGTCTTGCCACTTTAAATAAAATTAGCGCTATAGCCAAACAACACGAGAATTTGTAGAATACTGAGCAGCATGAAAATGTCAAATGAAAAATTTTTTTTGCAACTGATTCACAATCTATACTATCTGAAAAACGCACATTATTTCCACATCTTTTTTGGAGCTCAAGGCTCTCCCAGCCCTTTCGCGGTTCGCTTATTTACGTCCTTACCTTACGCCATTACAGCCAAATCGAGGACGTACGGCTATAGGTCCGATTTTCGTAGAACCATCTGCGCATTGCATAGCTCCATGCCAGTCTATAGTACTGAATGGTCGGCCTCTATTCAAATTCGAACACGATACCTCCCGCTCCAACTGCCACAGCTTTAACCACTAATCCAACTGGGCGGTTTATTAACGCTTTCTTAACAATAATGGTTATTTGGTTATTTTCTATATATTATGGTGATCAACGGCAAAGATGCAATTAATGTTGCCCTACAATTTAAATAATAAATATATTAATATTATAATTTCTACTTAACCCTGTGGTTGGGGGCTTTCGTGTTTCGTAAATATTACGAACGAAACATGAGACCCATAGAATACCACCACAGTATCCAGAGCTTGTCGTAGGAGGCGACTAAATCTGGTTGGATCGCTGGGCTGACGACCCGCATCCGTAAACCCGTGCAAATGTTAAAAATGTCAACAAAAATAAAAAAATTGGATACCGCCAAAACAACAAAAAAACGAACCCCCGCTTAAGTACCCGGACACGAGATTGAAGATCGGCACGTGGAACGTGCAGTCATTAAGAAAACCTGGCACGTTGGACGGCCTTATCACATGCATGAAAGAGTATCGGCTGGAACTCGTAGCTCTCCAAGAAACTCGATGGCCTAAAGGTGGAGACCATGTGTCCCAAGACTATACGTTGCTACACAGTGGAGATGACCTCGGAAATCTTGGGGTTGGATTTCTCATTGGGCCACAGGTAAAAAAGGCTGTCTTGGACTTTCAAGCAGTCGATAATCGAATGTGTAAGCTTCGCTTGCACATGAGATTAGCCAACCTGTCAATTGTCTGTATACATGCGCCCACTGATGTAAGCCAATCCCAGGATAAAGACTCATTTTACAATAATCTGGATAATCTGATGGGTTCTATACTGGAGCACGATGTCAAATTGGTGATTGGTGACTTTAATACTAGAGCTGGCAGAAATCAGACCGACTTATGTAACAATATAGGTTCGTACTCCCGACACGAAACTGCGACCGAGAATGGGGAAAGAATGATGTACTTTGCGATCGCTCATGATCTCAAAGTAGCAAGTACATTCTTTCCTCATAAAAACATCCACTTGGAAACATGGACACACCCACGTAAAACATCCCGAAGCCAAATTGACCATGTGTTGATTTCAAAAGGGCGGGCTCGGGTTGTCCAAGATGTGAGATCGTATCGGTCGTCAACAAAATTCGTAGGCATTGACCATTTTATGGTTGCTGCAAAGCTACGATGAAAATTTTCGTACAAGTCAGGGAGGACAGGAGAATATACAACGCGATTCTCCTGTGAAGGTCTGATAAATGAAGAAAAGCAACGAAAATATCAAGATCTTGTCAGCAATAGCAATATACAATCCAATTACCAATCTGATGATGTGAACAGTGTCTGGGAAGTATTGAAAACCTCGGTTGTCGATGCTGCCCAGCACACTCTCGGTATAGTGAAAACTAAGCCCAAAAATGATTGATTTGATGAGGAGTGTCGTCTTGCTGTTGAGCAATGAAATATAGCCTATAATGAAGCGCAGACTCGGTTTACAATCGCAAGGAAAAACAAAGCAGTTCTCGCTAGGAGGATAGCTAAACGCATTTGTAGACTGAAGAAGCGAGAATGGTGGAAGGCTAAGGTCTTAAGAGTACAACAACTCAGCAATGAGCACAATTCGCGTGGTTTCTTTAAAGGAATCACCGAATTGCACCATACCTTAAGATCTCGGTCAACTGCCATTCGGGACCAGGATGGAAACCTCTGTGTTAACGTCGATGCGGTACTCGATACATGGCGTGAACATTTTTCTGATCTGCTTAATGTTCCACATGTATCACAAGCTGTGTTTGAATACCCTCAAATACAGACCGCAGAGATGTTCATTGAGGATCCATCCTATGAGGAATTCACAATGGCCATGCAGAAATTAAAGAAAAATCGTTCACCAGGAGTTGATTGCATTAATTCAGAGCTCTTGATATTCGGAGGGCTAACTTTGTGGAACTGTCTTTTCGACCTTGTTCGATTGGTATGGCGAAATGAAGTTATGCCCGAAGAATGGAAAGTGGCCGCGTTATGCCCAATTTTCAAGAAGGGTGATCGCTTGAAATGTGAGAATTATCGCGGTATAGCTCTCCTTTGCACAGCATATAAGTTACTGTCATACATTATCTTGGGAAGAATTACTCCTCTAGCGGAGGAAACTGTCGGTGACTACCAAGGAGGATTCCGTCCTAATCGGTCAGTCACTGATCAAGTTTTTTCGCTACGGATGATTCTTTCCAAGTACTACGAAACATCTCGCGATGTAAACCAGGTATTTCTAGATTTCAAGCAAGCCTTTGACTCGATCAATCGAGAGAGATTATGGTATGCGCTTGAATATTTAGGAATACCGAAAAAATATGTACATCTCCGTAAAATGACAGTAACGCAGTCACAATGCTGTGTTAAAGTTGAGAACAGGCTATCGAGAACTTTTGCAATCAATTCCGGTGTTCGACAAGGAGATGCGCTATCCCCGATACTTTTTAATCTCATGTTGGAATACATCCTTCGTAAAAGTGAAACACCTCAGGACAACATCTTATTCCGACAATCCAATCAACTTCTTGCTTAAGCAGATGATATCTGTGTGATTGGATTAAATGGCAACGGAGTGAAAGAGATACTTGATCCACTGGAACAGTGTTCAGCTTCTGTTGGTCTCAAAATCAACGAGTCAAAAACCAAATATCTAATCTCGGGTTTTAGAGACCAAGACGCAATTGATTTCAGTAGTGGTAACCACACGTTTGAAGGAGTGATGAGATTCAAGTATCTTGGATCTCTCATCACTCACGATAATAGTGTGGGAGAAGATATCAAGGTCCGCCTTGCCGCTGGCAATCGGGCTTTGTATCCTCTACGTCCACTGCTGAAATCAAAATATCTTGCAAATACGGATAAGCTGAAGCTGTACAGAGTGTTGATCAGACCCGTTGTCATGTATGGATGTGAGAGTTGGACCTTGACGGATGAGTACGAAAGATGGCTTCTAACATTCGAGAGAAGAATCATGCGTGTGATATATGGTCCAAAACGCGACGTCGATGGCACTTACCGAGTTCTTTTCAATCACGAGATCAGGAATTTAATGCAAATTCCTGATATCGTGCATGAAATTAAAGGACAGCGAGTACACTGGCTCGGACACGTTCTGCGTGCTGATCCGAACCGAATGATACAGCGAACCTTTAAGGGAGAACCGCCTTTCGGTAGGCGAAGAGGTCGCTATCGGCGACGATGGCTCCACGGCGTAGAAAGCGATCTGGCATCTTCAAACTGCCTACAACGGTTTGAAGAGCTGGCTCGTGATCGAAACCGATGAAGTCAAATTGTTGACACGGTACGGGCCAATAATGGCCTGTAAAAACCGTTAAAAAAAAAAAAAATACTATCTCAAATTGATCTCAAATTAAATAATCAAATAATATTAAGTTCTTTTTTATTTCAGATGATTATTAGCAAATAGTGACATAAGAAAATTTGCTCACATCGAACATCATGATTAGGTAATACGTGTGTTTGGCTAGAATTTCCTGATTTAATAAAAATTGGGCAATTAACTGAATAAGTTGTAGTATTATAAATTGTAGTATTATATCGTAACAAAACTGAATTATTTTCTAATATTTCCTCCTGGCGCTCTTGCAATCCACAAATCGAGAAATTCAATGAAATCCTTTATAAATACCACAAAACATAATCACAACAGCTAGTATATGTGGTGTTATTGGGAGTTACAAATATCAATGGACTCAATATTGTAACGCAGGAAAATTCTGTATTCTTCCATGGTCGAAACAAGATGTTCGATTTACAGAAAAAAACTCTGAAAGCTATCTCTCAATCGACTATAAACAGTAGAAAAATATATAAATCTGTATTTTAACTCAATTAGAAGAGAAATCTCCATATTTTCACAGAATTGCTAAGGAATTAACTCCGAGCCCACTCTGGGTATCTGAGTTATATAGTCGCACTCGTGTAGAGTTTAGATATATTATATATTACTCCTTGCAGAAACATTAATTAAAAACGATAATATACTGAATTTTGACTGTCTTGCACAATTTAAATGTCTCAACCTCATGGTTAGAGAAGTTGCCATTTATCGTAACAAAAACAACCCACAGATTGTTATTTTTTTTTTGTAAATTTTGATTTTTCGTATACAATTCAATTCTACGCCTTACATTTTTAGTATACAATCCAGTTCTGCGTCTTAGTCTAACGCGCCTTGTCCACGAATAGCCACTACGTTCTCAGATAAATAGTTTACTTTTACTTTAACATGAGAATATTCCAAACAATGAAATAATTTAAAAACATGCATTTTATATTCGTTGCTATATCTGTTATTGGTTTATTAGCAGACCTAACACAATAAATCTACTTTTTAGAAATAAGCGAATTATTCTAATCAAGGATACAAAGATGAGGTTTCTAAGGCGATAGTACTCAACCTGTCTTCCATTTTCTAATATCGGAATTGACTATAAGTATGGACTTTTTATATGTATTATAAGCTACAAAGTAAAAGGCATATCAATACCTATTATGTATATGTTTGTATGCTCAGCATGCTTTCGAACTTACATCACCATTTGCAGGAGTCCTGGAGCGATTTATTGCAACAACACTCATCTTTAAATAAAAACTCCAACTTGTATTATTATAGTGCTGTGAATGGTTTTACTTTCGTTTTTTCATGTAATTTACGCTATTTTTTATATTAACACTTTCACTGCCACAGATGCTCCGATGCATCAAGACATTTTTCACATATATTATGCCGCTGTGTGACCTTATATTTTTTATTGCTTTTTCACAAATTTTCCTATTGGGATATTTGGGTGAGTAGTAATATTACATTTAAATACTCGTTTTTTTGGTTGTACGTACTTTGATTTGGTGTGGTGAATTAAAACCATTTTATAAATATTGTTATAGTTCTTAGAAAAAGTGAACATTGCACTGTGACTTGTTGTGCCACAGTAAAATAAAATAAACTTATCCTTGTTATTTTATAAGTGCGAAGCCCAAAAAGTTTTGACGTTTATTTTTCCCTATTAAAATTGTTGAGAATTCATATTTCTTATGGTAAAATACTCATAATAAGAGAAATAATTCCCAGCACGCCAGAATACACTTTTGGGAATAAAATATTGGGAATTATTGTAGTTGGGAATTGGGGGAATTCCCTGGGAACTGGGAATTTTTTTTCACAATTCCCAATTCCCAGGGAAAATCAGAATAGGGCCACAGGTATTTTACTGATTGTTTCTATTGCATAGTTGTTCCCAATTTGTATAGAAAACTTCTTCCAATTTGCCTTCGTGTCACGATTCGCTTTGTTTATTGGTTTACGGAATAGGATTATTTCCCATTTGTTCGAGTTGAGCCTATTCGCCATGTATGTAAGTAATATATTACAAAATTTTCCGCCAGTAGTTTCTCCTCTATGTTGTTAATTTTGGAGGCAGAGCTGTATACTACAATGTCGTCAACAAATGCAATAGTTTTTTTTCTCGGAATTTATATATTCATTGGCTATTAAATCGGTGGTGTACAAATAAATTAAACAGTAATGGTGCCGTTGCTGTACCTTGTTGAAGACCATTGTGATTATTGAAGGACATATTAGATGATTCTATACTCCTGTTGTAGTTACGAATTTTCTATCGTATAACATCTCGTATATAATATTTTTATTAAATCCGGCTGGAACTTCATATTATGTAGTTTGTAAAGTAAACCATCAAAAGCTGTTTATACCCAGAAATACGTCGCCTGTGTTGAATTTGTTATTCAATAGTTGCTTTCCAATCGACCAACCGCTAGTACCCGCTAGTAATTCGTTCCGTGTCTTTGCTAAATTTACTATGGATTATTAAGCAAAGACCCGCAACGAACTACGAGCGGGTCACTAGCGGGTACTATCGGTTGGTCGATTGGAAAGCAACTAATTTGTAAGTTATATCCGAAGTAAAATAATAATAAAATATTAAAGATGTTTTTCTCCTGAATGAATTTATTTTAATAGTTCATTGTTTTTATTAATACTAAACTAGAATTGCCGCCAATTACTGTGTTCCAATGGCAACCATTTACTACTCACAAGTTCTTGTGAGTAGATACTTTAAGGAACGCAAATTTATATGACAGCAATAAAACAGAAGCTAAAATATGTATGTGCTGTTTTATATGGTGTTAGCTGTCAATTTTTCAAAACAATGAAATAAGATTTAAAAACATTAATCAAATAAAAATAAAATATGACTAAAGATTGGAGTTATAACAAAGGGAATGCATTTAAATTACAATTATTATTTATTTATTTTGACGATTAAATATAAGCTGAAATATATAAGCTTAAATAATTTAAGCTGAAATATAAACATAAAATGACAGTTCAATATAAGTGATTTGAAAATCCGTAAACATTAGTCGTGTTGCAATAGCAATTTGTGACAGCGATGAGATTGTGAATATCGAAAATAAAACTATTGGATTTGAAAGTGCCCAATTTAATAAAGAAGTTGGGATTTTCCGGATGAACTCGATTTTAATCTGGGGCTACCAAATTCAACCGAGGAAGATGCTATCCTAGAAGGTGTGTCCAACTAACTTATCAAATAACTTATACTATTTACCAACGGTTATCTTTGGTAAATAGTATAAGTTATTTGATAAGTTAGTTGGACAGTTAACGGGGAAACGGTTATCTTTTTGCAAAGTATAATGATGATATCGTTAAATGGCAGTAAGACGCTATGCTTTCTATGCGTGACAAGTTTACAATGAAATTTAAATGATACAACGAACTTTTTGGTTTTACAAATCATTATAGGTCCATTTAAAATGATTTTGGAATATATGTAAATATAAATAATAAATAATTTAATTTTTTAACAATTTTGTAAGTATTTTGCCATTTAAATATTTTTTTTATTAAATACATGCCAATTTCGATAAACTGTCGAAAATTTTCAATTTTTCATCAGTTTACGAATGCTGCCGTCTCAGAATATTTACCGTGTTGGTGACACTTTGTGTATACAATTTCACTCCAGTCGACTTCATGCTTGCGTTCCTTCCTTCCGTCCAAAATATTTTTTAAGCAATTTCATTGGTTGAAAATGACGTGTTTTTCTTTTGATTTTATTTCATCAAGATGATTTAACTTTATCTTTTGGTCAGGACGAACATGGTGAGAAAGAGATAGTATCATATTTAAATGAAAGAGATGAAAATAAGTTGCTTTCAAATGTAATGTCAAAAGTTTATGTCGGTAGGTAGGTCGAAGGAAGACCAACATATACAAAAAAAAATAATTTTATAATTTTTTAATAACAAATTTATTAAAACCAAAATGATTAAAATTTATTTTAACATTATTTTATCATTATTAACCAGTTATGATAAATTATAATAAATTTATATCCACAAATATTTAACTAAAATATTTAACACAGATATCACAAATAATCACATTGATAGTTTTTAAAATTTAATAAAACACAAAATAAAAAATTTTATGGTAATCACCAAACATAATCGACAAAATTTTATGAATAATGAGAATGACTTGAATTATTTACCTATAGATGGCAGCAAAATCGTTCTGTACTTTTTCCGTAAGCATGATATCGCAAAAAAAAAATAGGCGAAACGAAGGAAGGAACGCAAGCATGATGTCGACTTTAAAGTGTTAAAATTTATTTGGAATGGATATAGAAGTTAAGAATTTAACCAGCGTATAATACTTAAAAATTACTCAAGTGAAATATTATTAAATTTTTTATTCAGTTTTCAATTCATAAAACATATTTTGAAAATAATCAATAATATCACTTATGTAATAATTGAAAAATTAATATGATTCTGACATTCATTTTTTGAAGATGAAATATTATTATTCCAAACACGCATTTTATTTGTGAAACACCCTAATGTATAACATGAATAGCACGCAATAATTTCTATAAAATATATATTTATAGAAATAATTACTCGCAATATAATGTATACATATTACCTATGTATGTATACGATCAAATTATTGTAGCGTCTATATCGTATAACTATTTATAGAAATAAATGCGCGTTATTGTTGTTCGGTAAGATGCAAATTCAACTTTAAAATTGATATATATATATATATATATATATATATATATATATATATATATATATATATATATAAGTAAAACAATACAATATAACCTCTTATCCAATCTACAAGCACATTTTTAATATGAAAACCATCTTAAAAATGTAAATACATACATGTAACACTGGTCAAGCTACTTATTGTTTTAAGCAACGGGCAATAACTAAAGGTTTTACAATTAATTGAATAAATATATATATATATATATATATATATATATATATATATATATATATATATATATATATATATGTATATATATATATATATATATATATATATATATATATATATATATATATACAGTAAAGTCCGTTTATAATGAATCCTGTCCATAATGAACACTCGGTTATTATGATCGAATTTTTGGGTCCCTTCAATTCATAAGTATTTTTTTCCAATAAATCCAATGTAGTGGAAATATATACGGTTATAATGAACGTCAAAATCATGAAAAAGAAGTTTCCTCTATTGATATAATAGGTGAAAGCGCAAAACAATGGTGTTTTAAAAATATTAAGACGCTACCGGTTATCTATAAAAAAAATCGAAAGGCTGTCGACTAGTAAGTTAATTGTGATGGTATTTCCTACCATCAAATAACACAGCAGTATCGCAGCCTCAGGACCATGGAAAATCAAAATTTTTAAAGGCTATTATCGAGTATTTGCTGTCCGAAAGTTGATTTCAGATTTGGAAAACGAAATCAACAACCCTTCAAAGAATATATCTTTTATATGCACTACATCTTCTTAGAAGATCCTGGGATAAGTAAAAGTTAAAACTCACACAGAAATAGAGTCACTTTTAAATAAAAAGATTCGCTTATAAACTTATTTCAAAAGATATCTATTTGAAATAGGTGTGAATGAATAGTAATCTTATCAGAACCTACATATAAGAAAATCTTTTAGGAATTACTAGAAAAATCTATTCAAAATATTTGTGTGAAATCCTATTGTTTCTCTTTTTAATTTACAATTTTAAAAGCAAAACGTTGAAAATATTGTGATATCTTATTAATTTTATCATTTTTCTGAAATAATAGACAAAAACTATACATTTATCCTTTTCATAATAACTATGTGGCTTGCTAATATAAAACCGTCATTATTGTTCTTAATTGCAAATACGTTGTATGGTGTTATGGTGAAAGAATTAAGTTGTTTAAATAAAAGTAATAAAAAATAATTAAATATTCAACAAGAGTGTTATAAAAAAATTTTCAACCAATCAAATAATTGTGTTAACTGATTAATAAACCTGAAACCTTTAAATTATCGAAAATGAGTGGTCACGATGATTGCATTGAACAAAATGAAACAGTGTAATCACTATGCCACCTCTTACATTCAGTGAAAATGATGTGGAACAGTGTGATCACCTGTTTCAGTCCTGGGTTTTAGCAGATGCTACGAAAGTGTTACTGAAATTACATGGATATGTAATCGTGAAACATTTAGACATTAATAACGTTTTTTATAGTAAGGATTTGAATTTTGGGGTGAGAAAAGTTTGTTTAAAGAAAATTTAAAAAAGTGTAAGTAATTATACGGTTTTGAAATTATATTAATTTGTTAATCTAAGTTTTGTTCTGTAGGGAAATCCATTAATGTATGATAAAGATACTATTACATGTAGTACAATTTCGAGAATTCTAGAATGGCTAGAAAAAAGTTCTAACGAAATTTCCAATTCATACAATGCATCGGAGATTGCCGAATCTGAAGATACAAGTGAAAACGACGATTTAAAAAGAATTCTTCAAAAACTACTATTCGTGGACAAATGGTTCTAGATTTTTACAAAAGAAATAATTACTTAAATATTAAATCACAACAACAGTTGACATATTGCATCTCCAATCACGTTGCTGCCAAAACCAATAAAATATCAAACAGTGAAACGAATAGATGGGCTCATGCAATAAGTAAATGTTTTCCAAACGCAAAACCGGTAAGTATTCTTACTTATTTTAAAATTGTGTGGTTATAATAATCCTACATTTATTAGGAAACATACTACATGATAAGACAACCAGGTAAGAAGAATCCAACTGGTAAGTTACATTCAAGTTGGATAAATTTACAAGGAAAAGGTAAAATTGGTTTAACCACGGCTTAGAGAACGCTCAGAATATTTCACCGGCACCATTAAATATTGGTATATGTATATGCCCTTCTATAAATATATCTAAAAATTAATATACAATTATTTTATGTAGATGCTGAATTAAATGACCTTAAAATTTGGCTTCAAAATAATTGTTCACCATTCATTTGTTGAATCACCTTGCTCTTATTGGGAACGAACATCAAGTTTAAGATTAGGACAGTTTTTAAGCTTAAATGGAGATCGTTTAAATGAACTACTTAATACGTGGCCTCGATTTCAGGATCCTATCGGATATCAGTTGGTCTAATTCCAATAAATTTGGGAAATTAAAGGAAACATTGCGATTGCATTATAAAAAAAATACATTACTATTTAATCTATTTAAACTTATAGATTGATCTGGACTTTGGAAAACTCTATCTGGACAAAGAAAACCTACTGTTATCGAAATATGACGAATGTACTAAAAGCTATAAGGTATTATAACGAAAATGTAAACGAGAAACATTGTAGAACTCTTTTAAATACTCTGAAAACAACTGAAATCGATAAAAGTAAGTAAAGCATTAATATAACACTACTGTACATAAATAATTAATTGAATATAAATATAAATCTTATAATTTTAGATTCTAGAGATTGTCTTGTTGCGTATTTATTGCCGTCAATACTACAACCTAAAAAAGTAGGTAAGCAAAAGAAACCTACAATTGGAGATGCTCAAGCAGATTTCATACTGCACGTACGAAACCAGAACGATATAATGCTGGAAATAAACAAATTACAAGTAGAATTCGCTCTACAAAATCAATTACTACAACCAAGAATTGTTGTAGTAGGTCCTGAACTTTCAAAATTAGAATACTTTTACATTTACTTTGACAAATTGACTTACCAGTTTTGTTCATTCCAAAAATGCTTAGGTATAATTTTAAAATTAAATTACACTCAGAAAAATTAAGGACTTTCATATAAATAATCTCTGTCATTTGAATTAAAATCTTGAAATTTCTTTTATTTAAAGAATAAAACATTTAGGTTAATAGTTTTTAGTGTATTAGTTTAAAGAATCTAATTTAATTATTTTAAATGAAATAAAAATCATTTAAATTAATGAAATTATTCTTTAAAATAAAACAATTTATTTCAAAAATAAATTTAAAAAAAATTCTACGTCTATCAACTTAAATATTCGCCAATTAGCAAATTAGTGTAGTTATTTTTTGAAAAATATTTTTTTGACTTTAATTCAGAAAATAATTCTGAAGTTTTAAATTTGTAAACCAATTGAAATACCAATAAATAAATTAAGCTATCGAAAATGACATAACTAATTTGCTTCTTGTGCGAATATTTAACTTATAATTTGAATAACCTACTCAATCATTTAAAAAATTTTCACGGTTTGCCATCAATTTATAAATTTAAATGCAAACAAGATAATTGTCGCCAAATATTTCATAACATTTATTCATACAAAAAACATAAAAAACAACATATAGTCAAAGTTCCCTCATTACCAATAAATCAAAATTCTACTGATAAAATTTCAATTATAGTCAAAACAAATTTAAGTAAAAGCAGTTCAGATACGATAGTGAATAATAAATATCAAAGCAAATGGTAATCCAACAGCCGTTAATATTGAAACTAATATTTCAAATCTCTTTAATTCGGCTCGAGCATTCACACTGAAACTTCACGAACACAAGGAATTTTCAAGAAAGGACGTTGTAGATAAACAAAATTTAATTATAACGTATATTTGCAAACCTTTATCCGAACTTTTCTCAACAAATTCTATATTCGTGGAAAATGCCATTTGTAAATCTGAACTTACAGATGTTTTGAACTGGGTTCAGAATCCTTTTGTCAAATTTAACACGGAATATTAATTAATTAAACATCATTAATTAATTAAACACGGAATATTAATTAATTGTTCTATCCAATGAGCTATCTGAAGTTATTATAAACAGTACACCAATTTTGACTGAAAATTCTTTAGAAGGGTGCCTTATGAATATTGTTTTTCAGATAAGAATTTTTTTTGAAAATACAAATATTGTTCAATATACTATGAATAATATAAAGTATCTCCAGAAACAAAATGATCTAACACATTTTATCAATGGCAAATTATGGTCAAGTTATAACATACCTCCAGACAAAATAGTTATACCAATATTTGTAGCTTTAGATAATTTCGAAATTAACGATCCGTTAGGATCTAAATCCAGCACCCAATCAGTTTGTGAAACGTATTATAACTTTCCAATAATACCTAATTACTTATTGAGCCGATTAAACAATATATTTGTAGCAGGTTTCTTTAAATCAAAAGATGTCAAAGAACTTGGTTGTAGCGCCATTTTGAGATCATTAGTAAAAATAGTTTCATTATTAAAGAGCAATGGTGTAGAAATTAATACAGATAAAGGAAAGCAAATATTATATATAAAATTTAGTCAAAATTTGGGCGACAATTTGGGCCTAAACGCAGCATTGGATTACACTAAATCATTCAATTCTAACAAATTTTGCAGACTGTGCGCGAGAACTAAGCAAGAGACTCAAATTGATTGCGTACAGATTGATGATAGTCTTCGAAATAGAATAAACTATGCACACGATATTGAATTAAATGACGTAAAATTGACCGGAATTAAAGAACATGCGTTTATATGAGGGTGTTTTTAGATATGATATTAAAATATCATATCTAAAAACACCCTCACGATATGAAAATAATAAGTTTTGATGTCCTAAACTACCGAAAGCAAATGTTTGCTTACGGTGAAACAAGCAATGTTTGTCCTGCAATTCAGAAACACCATATTAAAATATGTAGTTTGAAAATGACAGCTAAACAAATGAAAATATTCATTCATTTTATATTACTGATCTTAGGCGATTTAATTGAAGGTGACGATCCTGTTTACGATTTTCTAGCAACTGTAGTCAAACTAAATTATCTGATTCTCTTACCTTTATTTAATAATGCTAAATTGCAATTGCTATCTGACATAATTACAAAGCATAATCAACTGTATAAGGATTTATTTAACGAACATTTAAAGCCCCAATTTCATTTTATGGTACACTATCCATATATAATCCGTCAAATAGGACTTCTAAGAAAATTGTGGTGTTTCAGATATAAAGCCGAACATCGAGTTCACAAAATGTACGCACGTAGCACAACCTTTAGACTTAATGTTCCAGTAATGCTTTCGAACAAAGCTGCATTGAGTTTTAGCAGTTTTGTATTTTCACAATCTTTTTTCCAAGACCAAATTCAAACTGTATCTGAGCTAGAGCCCATTGTCCTAAATAATTTAGACTACTTTGATAATATTTATTTAGCAAATGAATTAGGTAATTTACCTTCATTTTCCACTAAACAAATTGAATTTCACGGTGTATTATACAAATGCGGATATATAATAACTATTTCACAAAATGAAACTATTCTGAAAATTTATGAACTTTTACACATCTTACCTCTAGAAAATGCTTGTTATGTATTATGTTAACAATGGCAAAATAAGGGCTTCATAGAACATTTTCAATCATTTATTGTTAACGACTAAATAAATTCTATTTGTGTAATTTGCAAGATATTGATGGACCACCAGTTCATATAAATATTTTAAAAAATGGAACTAAATTAATAAGATTAAAAAAATATTATAATTAAGTATTTAATTTTTATAGTTCATTATTTTATTTGTAAGTGAATTTAATAATTATAGTTTATTGTTATTTTTTTCTTGAACTTTTATGCATAATATTGTATTTTTTATTTGTACAAATTTTAAATGAAATAAATGTTTAATTTAATTATATATAATATCAGTTTATTAATTTCGCAAAAAACCAAACAACTATACCTGTAAAAGATTATATGATATATAGCTTATCAAATTTATAAGGCATCTCTTTATTCCGTCATTGTCATCATTGTGTGATGTAAGGATTTCTAAAAGGTGCACAATAGAATTCAAATGAATTTCTTTTAAAAATTCAATATGGTATAGTTTTAGATCATAAAATTGATATTTTTAAAACAAAAAGGAAATCTCTATAAAACTATGTGATTTTTAAAAATGGAAGAACTTTTAGTTTAAACAAGACCGCCCTATAGGCTAAAATCTATAGAGAAATCCTATTGATTTTCTTTGTTAAATATGTGACTATTTTTCTTCCATGTAAAAAGCGAATTCTACTGTATATATATATATATATATATATATATATATATATATATATATATATATATATATATATATATATATATATTTATATATATATATATATATATATATATATATATAAATATATATATATATATATATATATATATATATATATATATATATATATATATATATATATATATATTTACATATATATATATATATATATATATATATATATATATATATATATATATATATATATATATATATATATATATATATATATATATATATATATTTATATATAAATAGGTAAAACTTGCTTATCGAAAGGGTTCGGATCCTGATAATGCTTCGTTAAGCGATGATTGGTTAATCGACAGAACAAATTATATGGTTTTGAATAAGAAATAGTTTGGTCCTGTATTGAAAATTTAATAAAAAATAATGTTTTAGTGAAAAACTTCAGTTACCTACATTAAATTAAAAAAAACCAAAACCTTAATGCTTGATTTATTTTGTAAAAAAAATATAGATTGTAAGTTGTTTTTTCCCGAACTCGTCAACCTTTTGTTTATAACACATCATATTCTTTTGGATTGAGGGAATAACAATGCTACCTCTGTTTCACATCTTTTTCTTTATTCTGATAATCTAATATGTTTTATTGATTTAAAAAAAATCATTCAGAATGTGGGGGCTTAAATTTTTTTGGTAGCTCTTCAACAGACGATGTTGATGATTTGGAACGTGAACCAGCATTTCTTGAAAATCAACAATAGAAATTTCTGCGGGCTGTTCATTTAACAATTCTCGAATGCCCTCTTCTACAACATGAGCCAGCGTGCCATTATCATAATATCGCTGGCTATGCTGCTAGTATCTATTACATCAGATACTGCGTCTACTGCTCCGAGCCATAATTTTGGTCAAACTAAACTTATTGTGCTATTTCTGATCTGGTTTCACACATCCTCAATGTTATTTCTACTCTAAGTGATAACTCCATTTTCATCACTCTTATTAAAAATAAATCTCTTAACTTCTCGTAAATAATTAGATTTAAAGGCAGTGATAACCCATTGGGTCCGAGTGTATAAAACTGCTAAATCAAAAGTTAAATAAATGGTAATCACTTTTTTGCCAATATATATTTACCGAAATATATTTAACTATATAATTAAAATAAAAATTTTAATTATGTAGTTAAATATACTACACTATAACGAATATTCTATGAACAAAAATACGAGTATTATAAGAATATTTTATTTTATTCGATCTATAAAGTAGAAAAGTTACACACCAAGAAATTTCAATATGAATTTCAAAAACTCAATTTATTATGCTAAATTTAAAATATACTACTAATATTGAAAAGGACATTTTTTTAATAATGTTAAATAGTCATGTTAGTAATGTTAAATAGCTATATCTTGACACGATAATTAATTGGAGCATAATTTGAAATAGCAGTGTAATATTACACAGCAAATATAAAATACGAACATATTTTCATCAGTTTTAGTATACTATAATTAATTATCTTTGCAACCCATAATTAATTGGAACATAATTTTACTTCTCGGAAAATGTGGTTGGATCGCTTCAATCGATATTTCAAATAATGATTAAAATTACTGTTTTCTGACCTATGCTACAGAAAATTAAATGAAAATATTGATAGTAGTACGCTATTTATAATTCTAAATCATAAAATATTCTATTCATACAACAATTTAATTTGAAGTATGTAAACTTATTTGACATCAAACAAGAAACCAATTTGTTCGCGTATTAGACGAAAGAAGGGACAGCAGTAATTCACATTCACCGTCATCCAATTTATGATCATAAAATTAATTTTTAGAACTATATTCGTTTTATAGTCAAGACAAAGCTTAAAACAGACATTAGTGTATTGTTTTTAAATAAAATCGTTATTAGAATGGATTTAATTTTAAATATATTTAGTTAGAACTCCCTGTTACATGCATCTTAAGACGCAGTCTCATGTGTCAAAATAGGTCTGGTTTTAAAATGTTTAACAAATTAACAATTTATTTTCGTGTTTAGTATGCTCCCAGTTTCGATTTTACAAATAATCTACAAACTTTTTTTTTTTTTTTTATTTTTTTTTTTATTCTATGCTATCTTTTTTGGGGCTCAAGGCTCTCCCAGCTCTTTCGCGGTCAAACTTCAATGCGGCAGAAGATACAACAGGACACTGATAATTATTATTTAATACTGATAATGAATAAGTTTCTTTGTATTTCAAATTAATATGACAGGATTTCATTACGTAATGAGAATATTATTTCAATAAAATACTATAAAATCTTATATAAAACTGATTGTTGTGCGCCAGTAAAGTACTCCCTTTTGAGTCTTGAATTTACGACGCTTTAGTTTACAAATAATTAGGAAAATTATCTGACGCGTGCGTTCAAACTGTGTTAAACTTTTGTAACCGACGCAATCTTAATAATTGTGTCCAACTGCGCCCAGTTTGACGCAGAGGATGGTATTTTCTGACGTATGCCCAGATATACCACTTAACCGAATTGTACTTAGTTGGATTTTTGTATTGAGACTGACGATGACCCACAACAGTCGCTATTGGTCGCAAAAAATAAAATTGTTTGAAAGGTATAAAGCGAGAGTTGAATTATATTCAGGATAAACAGGTTTGAGCGAATAGTGACGAATCACCTGTGAAAATTAAAGTAAAGTATAAAAATAAGGGAGAGAATGAAGCATCGTCCCATAACCATCACTCTAAAAGAAAGGGAAATACCTAGTATAATATTTTGTTTTACATGAAAAATGGAACAGTCGCAAGTGGATGTGTTGTGTTTGCACATATGATAAAGAAAGTATTGAACGAAACAAAAAAAATCTGCAGTACGAAACAAAACGAGAATATGTCATATACAAACGTTTTTAACGGGATATTATAAGATGAAGTGTGTGTATTTACATTTTTAATAATCATAAAATGATGACGGTTTACACAAAAAAGATACAAAAGATAAACCAAAAACGAGATAAAATTTATAAAATGGTACATATGTATCTAAATAAGTACCATTTCATCGGTTGTAGCCTAATGATTAAGAGAGTTTCTCATCACGCCGCGGTCTCGAGCTCGATTCTCGCCGTTGACCAAAAATTACACGCACCGGATGACATAAAGAGGCGATTGTGTGTAAGAACATGTGTGTTGGGCTGAACACCTACAATGTGCACCAATCGTTAAATGGGTTCGTCGTTGGGTCTCAGTTGAGACGCGTTAAGGCCGTGTACGGCCTCTAAGCCATAGATTATTTAATTATCTAAATACCAGAGGAGAATCAAATCTTCAATTAGAGTAGGCGACTTTATAAGATATTTTTTTTTCGAGAACATAAAAAAGGCGTTGTTTACAAAAAATGTTAACAAAATAAATGAATAGGAATAAACAAAGAACTCAATTTCGGCCTCAATTTCGGCGGAGCAAAACAAAACACAACGAAAAGTAGGCATGTAAACGGTTGTAGACATTTCAGTTACGAAACTCAGTAGATAGTGAGTGATACAGGCAATGTGATATAAAATATTTAATTAATTAATAGTGGTGATAATAATTATGAAAAATAAGTGTCATAAATATTAGAGTTGAATTATTAGTAGATTTTATTGTGAAATAAATTAAGTGTAAAAATTATAATTTTTAAATTTAAGTATATTCACGGTCCAGTAATCCAACCGACCACTGAATTGGAATTAAAACTCGGCGAAATCGTAAAATTAATTACTATTGCACATTATTGCACTCTATGACATACGGTAATGTGACATACAGCAATGTTCCACCATACAAAATTCATAAGATAACAAAACACAATATTGATTCAATCAAATAAAAATTTGATATTTTTAGTTCAAAAATATTCCTTATAGTGGATATTTTATTTTTTATATTATAAATCTATTTCGGCAATCAAGTTGCCATCTACAGTATTTATCATGAACTAAAAAATAAATTTTATTTCCATGCCTTTTTATACTTTTTCCAGGGTAGAGTGTTTTGATTTTCAAGGTATAATATTTCAAGGTATACCTTGAAAATCAAAACACTCTACCCTGGAAAAAGAATAAAAAGGCATGGAAATAAAATTTATTTTTTAGTTCATGATAAATACTGAAGATGCCAACTTGATTGCCGAAATATATAAGGAATATTTTTGAACTTAAAATATCAAATTTTTATTTGATTGAATTTAAAAGTGGAATAAGTCACACACAAGAGAAATTCTTAATATGAATTTCAACAACACAATATTGACTTATTTAAAGATAAGTTAAAATGATTTAGCGTTTACTTACCGAACGATTCGAGGATGGTGATTCTGATTTTCGATTTAATATTAAATTTGTTGATTCTAGTTGAATAATAGTTTTTTGTTTTTCGTCTTCTTGTTTTGAATTGTGATTCTGTAAAATAAATAAATACTTATAAAAATTGTAAATATTAACAATTCTTTTTTAATTTAAATTTAATTTAGTAAAACTAATTTATAATATTTAATAAGTAAAATTATTTAAGATAGTATAGAAGGTAAGGATCTTGCCTTGGTTCAACTTATTCTAGTAAGGTCAAATAGTATTGAAGGTCGAGCTATAATTACTGCTATTGTACTTACATAACACTTTCGGTAATATACTGATTATACGTATGCATTTCAGAGATATGAAAAAAAATAAACTAACCAAAAGCAGTTTTCACTATTGATATTATCTTTTTTTGTTATTTCTTAGCGAAAACTCTTTTGCTTTAGTTTATTGTTGTGGACGACTAGACTGAACTAGACTGAAATGCTTTAACTATTTAATTGGTACTAGAAAGAATAGAAGTAGAGTGGTCGATTGTATCATGTTGTTTGAATATTGATATATATATATATATATATATATATATATATATATATATATATATATATATATATATATATATATATCAATATATATATATAATAAATTTATAAATGAATTAAATAAGGATATTGACGTATTAACAATAACATACACACCTCATATTTTAATATTAAATTCAATAAAACCACAATTATTTGCTTCGACTTAGTTTCCATATCAATATAGAGTAAACGAATAAGAGAAGTTATCTAAAATAAACAAATAATGGCACAAAATTGACGTTAAAATCTATACCTGAAAGTATGGACATACGTCGCTCTCGTGGCAGAGAAAGTAGCGTGCTTGCTCTGTCATTCGAGGGTTTCGGGTTGGATTCCCGGGATGATGACGAAACATCAATCATAATTGGGTGTTTTTAATTTGTATGTGTATGTGGGTTGAACCGTAGGCCCTAGTTGCATTAAGCTCTGGAATAATTTCCACCTTCTTTAATTATTAATATGGACCGCGGGACAGTTATAATTTAGTGATTTAAAAATAATCACTCACACAAAACTACTTTTGGTACGTCAAAAGCGTAAAAAATTCATAGGATCTTCATACAGCTGAGGTATTTTCATTAGCTAGCAGTTTGAAAAAACTACTAACCATATATTCTGATGACAAGCTATATTGTGTGAGACGCTACTGTAACTAAAAACACTAAAATTAAGAGAAGTTGATATTCTGAAAGTGGTCAAAACGTCCATCATTAACTAATGGAAACAAATCAATAAAGTAATTAATCCTGTTGCTTATAGTAATTTTTTCAAAAGACTAACCACGTTCGTTGGCGCCTAACCACTGAAAAAATTATATTTGATACTATTTAATGACTGAACTTAGAAGAAATCCTGAACCTGCGATAGCCTTTAACTACTATAATTGTACAAAATTATATTAAGTACTGATTACTGATGAGTTTTTTTTTACGGCTTTTACAGACTTTTATTGGCCCGTACCGTGTCAACAATCTGACTCCAACGGTTCGATCACGAGCCAGCTCTTCGGAGGTGCTATCGTCACCGACACCAACCTCTTCGCCGAAATTGACAGAGCCAGCGTACTCGCTGTCCTTTGATGTAATGCACGATATCAGGAATTTTCATTAAATTCCTGATCTAGTGGTTGAAACGAACTCGGAATGTGCCATCAACGTAGCGTTTTGGGCCATAAATCACACGCACGATTATTCTTTTGAATGTTAGAAGCCATTTTTCTTACTCATCCGTCAAGGTCCAACTCTCACATCCATACATGACAACGGGTCTGACCAACACTCTGTACAATTTCAGCTTATCCGCATTTGCAAGATATTTTGATTTCAGCAGAGGTTGGATAAAAAATCCGATTGCCAGCGGCAGGGCAAAATCCTTGATATCTTCTCGCACACTATTATCGTGAGTAATGAGAGATCCAAGATACTTGAATCTCATATTACTCCTTCAAACGTGTGGGTATCACTACTAAAATCAATTGCACCTTGGTCACGAAAACCAGAGATCAGATATTTGGTTTTGGACTCATTGATATTGAGACCAACGGAAGCTGAACATTGTTCCAGTGGATCAAGTATCGCTTTCACTCCGTTGCCATTTAATTCAATCAAACAAATATCATATACATATGCTAAAAGTTGATTGGATTGTCGGAATAAGATATTGTCTTGAGGTGTTTCACTTTTACGAAGGATGCATTCCAACATGATATCAAAAACTGATTAGTTACACATTCAATATAAACTATCTTAAAGCTGAAATTGAGGTGTTAATAAAAAAATTATCGTTAATAAATAAATGTAACAAACATCAAAATCAATATGGTGCTCGAATAATGTAACATACAGTCGGTGATCAAATTATTAGAACCATTTTAAAAAATATCTTGTTCATACTTTAATTGCATTTTAATCGAAATATACATATAGTCTAAAAGAAATACTTATACCAAATTGTTAACATGATGTTTTGTATGCTTTAATTAGTGCTGAGGATTTTACCATTTATAACGGGAATATTAAAATTTGGTTATTTTGATATTAATAACCGGTTTATTTTCTATTACCCCCACAATTAAAATTTATTATATTAAGGTTTGTGGTTATTGTGTTGGTAATATTATTTTGGTTTAATTGTAGAGTACGTATTTTATCAATTAGAGTTGGTTATATTTTAATTTTAATGCTGTTTTTTTTGTACTACGTGATTTTTGTCCTTTAAGATATCTTAAAGATGGAAAAAGCTAAAGCCCTCTCAAGACGGGAAATACGCGAATTTAAGACGCTTTTGGCAAACACCGAACACTCAATTCGTCAAAAATAGCATAAGATTCCGATGTTTCCCATGCATCAGTAAATAAAAGTGAATTTTCAAAGTGGTTCTAATAATTTGATCACCGACTGTACATTAAAACAGAATAGGAAGACGAGGTACAGTGTTGATCGTCACACAGAGGAGATGTGTTTTTTCTGCTCTGTGTTTCATTTTATTTTATTAACAAATATAATTTTAAATAATTTTTTGAATGTGAAAAGGGATGAAAATATGTTAGAAAGTACTGGTTTAAATAATTTTAATTTTTTTTTTATTTTCTTGTGTATACATATTTTGTATACACGGTTACCACCATTTATATTACACGTTGTCTTAAATCAATGCTGTTGCTTATAGTAAATTGTTTAAAAGACTAACCGTGTTCGTTGGCGCACTTTATTTTTCATTTACCGTTAAGTTAACACATCGTGATTGTATTTGGATTTATGTTCTATTTTGTATCCTTTATTTACGATATTTAATGTTTTTTTTATAGTTTACAGGTTTAATACAAATTAACTTTTTTAGGTTCCATTAGAAATTATGGCAAGGCGATAATAAACAGCCGACAAAAAATGGAAATACCTCGTTTGAAGTATAGCTAGTCTGTTTTTTGACAGCACACAAAATAAACCAAAGGAGGTGAAAAATGCAAGTCATTCTTTCTTTATCATTTAACCTAAGGATATAATGTCCCCCTAATGCAATTTGTGATTATGTACTTCTGTACGTTTCCTTCTTATTCCAATTGGGATCCTGACGGTATAAATTAGTTCCTATCATATTTTATTTTAAACGGCTCCAAACGTTCAATTTCTTGAACAAGGTAACATTTTACGTAGCATTATTGTAATTAGATCTCGATATCGGAAACTTTACAAAAATACATTACTAAATCCTCAATCAAATCACACTGACTCTTATTATTGTACACACACATATCAAAATACAAGTTTTAATGTTCAAAATCATGCTCATTTTAAAGCACTACATGCCGCACAGTTGCCGTCGCCTCCAGGTTGTCGTTCAACGAACGGGTGTGTTAAACTAACCTAGGTGTGGGCGGGTCACGCTAAATGGTGGCAGGGCGCTGGATTAAGGTGTAATGCGATCCGTGCCAACGATCGGCTAGGCTGGGGGCCCCCTAAATATAGCCCAGTCGCGAACGGAGACCTCTGAATACCTGGCGACCTTCAGTTGTATATAGCCTTACCTGCACATACGGATCTCTGGGCAGGCGGACCTCTTTTCGCCGACACTCGTGGGAGTATAATGGAAGAAAACATTGAAAAAAATAAAGAGACCGTCGCTCTTAAAAAGGCGGACAAGAAAGAGGGAAACCAGAGCCGAGAAGGTGGGTCTACCTCTAAACAAAGATACAGACTTCGGCGTTCAGCGAAGAGAGTACTTGACAGATGGGCTGCGATCCCTGAGGGGCAGCTTGTATCGGAACAGAGACAGTCCGTGGCTTGGGCCAAAGAAACGTACTGCAGCGGAAGGTCAGAAGGGGACAGCGTGTCTAAACGACAGCGGTCTCAGGATGAACCGGAAGCTGGCGGAAGTAAGCGGGCGCAGTTGCAAGCGGACGCCAAAGAAGAATGTCACTATGTCGCTGGGGGATCCTCGAAAAGAGGATTATTCAGTGACATCGTGAAGGAGCACGGAATGATGCTAGCCGTCATTGACAAGGATCAAGAGGATGGGAGCATCACTGTTGAGAAATGGTGGAAGGTGTTTAACGCGCTTAGCGACACCTTCCTGAAGTTTGTAAAGGAACATCCGGGGCCTCCACCGTCCTGCAGAGATGCGGGTTGGTATCGCGCAAAACTTATT
Source organism: Tipula lateralis (assembly GCA_963932295.1). Lineage (NCBI taxonomy): Eukaryota > Metazoa > Arthropoda > Insecta > Diptera > Tipulidae > Tipula > Tipula lateralis. Next base: position 85,413,383 of record OZ010736.1, on the reverse strand, counting down.
GCTTGTCTGGATCAGAGATCAGTTGATCTGTACAGACAAGCGATAGAAGGAATAGGCGAGTTGTGGCCAGGCGCGAAGCTTGCGGCTGTAAACAAGGAAGAAATTCCTTGTAGGCCGAGGGCGCGCGTCTGGCTACCAATCAAGCCAAGCAGGAGTGAGGTGCTGGAGACCATTAGGATCAGCAACCCTGATCTTCCGACGGACAATTGGAAGGTCGTCAGGCAAGAGGAGGTCAAGGGAAACTTTCGTTTGTTAGTATTGGCAATAAATAGGGAGTCCCTTGCTCCTCTTGCCAAGTTAAAGGGGGTTATCGGTTTCGGTTTCGGGTCGGTAACCCTCAATGTTTATAAACGAGACGAGGAGGCGGGCACGAGCCCCCAATCAGCTGGCACGCCCTCGAGACTGCGGCTGAACTAGCCGTGGAGGACAAATCAAGCGACAGTGAAGCCCTGGGGTTAGGAGAGCTTCTAACTCTGGGCTCTGAGGAGGATGTCTCAGATGAAGACATGAACAGCACGGTGGCGATGGACAGTGCGACGGCGGATGCCGGCAGCTCCCACAGCACCACTCAGAACTAGGTAAGTAACCCAACTAACAAATTATGTCGATTATAGGTAGATTTTAACTTAAAAATAGTCTTTGAAAACGAAAAACACTAACCAATTAGGTGTAAGGTTACATCGAATCGACGTCGAATCAACCTAATTGGAGAATTTTTCGACGTCGATTCGACGTAAAATTATACCTAAAAAGTGTTATTTTGGTACATTTTCACTTTCTTCTTTTACCTATTTTTGGTTAGTTTTACGTCGATTCGACGGAAAATATAAGTTATTTTCTCCTAGTTTTCTACTACGACAATACCATGTTACCATGTTTTTCAGAAAAACGAAACAAGTTATTTTATTATTATAAAAATGGAAAATACAAATGAATAATATTAAAAGAAAAATAATACATTACATTTTTAATATGCACGAAATTAAGTATTGTGTCAATATAAAACATAATGCCGTTGAAAATTTTTCGATGAAAACGCACTTTCTGCCTCAAAATATTGAAATGCCATCTATAAATAATTTATATTGTAATTTTGTTTTTATATAATTAGTACAGAAATATTTTTTTTGTCATTTCGGTAACATCAAATTTCGGTTCACGGTCATTATTAAGCAAAATACATATGGCGGATTTTTAAAAGTCGTCTTTATTTTCCATAATTATTAAATTATTCGACCTTAGCGACGAAATATCCATCGGTTTAAAACAAAATTACTTATTTTAAGTCGAAAATTCTTGTTTAAGTAATTTCTACTTTTAGGTCAATTTCAAATTGCGTTTTCGAATTCTATTTCTACTTGTTTAGGAAAACTTTACTAAACAAGTCAGAAACAATATGTGCGTAATAGGGTGTTAATCGACTTATAGGTAAAACATTATCGTACTGGAACTCATTTTTACATCGTTCTGCGCAGCTTCCAGTGAAGTAACCAAAAAAATTGTAAAATAATAATAAATCTATTATATAATAAAAAACTCAACGACGACTATGAAAAATGTGTGACCATCTATTTATAGCAGGAACTAGGCAAATTTATAAACAAATATAATTTATGTTTCAGAAAAACATAAAAAATATGGAATTTAAAATTGAATGGGCCGACCCATCTTCCATGTCAGTACTATAGGCTGGCATGGAGCTATGCAATGCGCAGATGGTTCTACGAAAATCGGACCTATAGCCGTACGTCCTCAATTTGGCCGTTAAGGCGTAAAGTAGGACGTAAATAAGCGAACCGCGAAAGAGCTGAGAGAGCCTTGAGCCCCAAAAAAGATAGCATTTAAAATTGATTTGATTCGAGTAAAATTAATCAATTTACTAATTGTCGTAAATGCTCGAAAGAGCATCAGAAACGAAAAACGCAAATAAGGAATCTAAAAGTGCAGCTCTGCCTTTACAATTTTTGTGTCGTCATGCTTGCGCGAGATATGTTAAAATTTTGTTACGATATTTTACCATCTATAATTTCGTGTTGTGTGATAAATTTACAATTTTGTTTGTTATATTTCGGAAAATTCTTCTTCTAGTTTGCTATAAATATCTTCATCAAAAATATGCTCGTCAATTTCATCCATAACACTTCACTTTTCTAAAATAACTAGAAGTAAGTAAAAATTGCTTATTTTCGACTATAAAGAAAATTGTGAAAGAACCTTTTAGGAAATTCGTCTTTTAAGTGAATTTTGTAGGTGATTTACAATCTTATAGACGATCGGTAAAATTAAATTTCTACTATGATATTACTATAAAGAAATTTTAACCTCAAGGTAGAAAAAAATGGAAAAATATAATTAAAAATCCTTATTTTTCTTTGTAAAAGTATAATCGTTTTCAAGGTTGAAAATCGGTGAAATATAACTGACGAAATCTATTAAAATTTGTTATTCTTTCGACTTAAAAGTAAAAGTAACTTTAAAGTTTACAATAGGTAGGAAAAGAAGAAATATTTTACTTAGATTAAACCCAATATTATACTACCAACTCTTTTCTACTTTAAACGCGATTCCCTGGTTCAAATTAGGCCAAACTTTCTTAATATTATACTAAAAATTAAAAGCCGCCTAAGGGTAGAAAAATGCCAGAAAACTTTCGTTAATTTTTCTTAAATTCTTACCAATTAGCAAATACTTCTTGAAAGTAGAAAATAAACCAAAATTTTACGTTATTTCAACCGAAATAGCACATATTACACTAAGCGATAGAATAAACTACCTAAATTGTTAGTTGGGAAGGGAATTAGAAGTATGCTTAAGGTGCTGCAAATTAACCTTCATCATTCGAGGGCTGCATCGGCAGCTCTGCTCCTCAGACTGACTAGATCGGATGAGGATATAATCTTAATCCAGGAACCTTGGATTAACAGAAACAAGATCTGTGGTCTTCGAATGAAGGAGTATAGTATTCTATACTCAAAAGGGTCTGAGAGGATCAGATCCTGTATTCTAGGGAAGGATAACCTAAATCTTTTCTTTCTTTCCCAGCAAAGCGATGGGGATATAACGGCGGCCAGTCTGGAGGTTGGTAACAACAAAATCTGGCTGATGGCGGCCTACATGGGGCAGGAGAAGGAGGTTCCACCGGACAACCTGGGGGAACTGATCCTCGAAGCGAAGCGCAGAAAAACCGGGATGATTCTGGGCTGCGATGTTAACGCGCATCATACGATCTGGGGAAGTTCGGACATCAATGAAAGTGTAGGACACTTTTCAATTATTTGTTGGAAACGAACCTGTATGTATGTAATATTGAGAGAACCCACTTTTATTATTAAAAATAGGAAGGAAGTTCTGGATGTGACCTTCGCATCAGAGAATATTTTTCATATGATTGTAGAGTGGAAAGTAGGGAAGGAATATTCCTTCTCTGACCACCGTTATATAACCTTTAATATCAACATTTGCCCTGCTTCCCACAAATCTTTAAGGAATCCTAGGAGAACAAACTGGAGTAGGTATAGGGAAGTCCTTAAGCGACTAATGCCGTCGGGGGTCCCAGAGCCCCCAGCGACCATTGAGGATATAAACCGCATGGTGAAATCCGTTTCACAAGCTTGTAACCAATCCTTTAGTGCTGCTTGCCCTGAGGTAAAACCCAGGGGAAAGCAGAAACCGGCCTGGTGGTCAAAAGAATTGCGGGCCATAAAGAAGTCGTACAGAACGGCGTTTAATAACGCCAAGAGGACTAGAGAATCTCAGGACTGGGACTCGTACAAGGAGACTATATAAGAGAGAATTGAAGAAGGCACAAAGGAGCTCCTGGAGGCTATTCTGTGACAAAATGGAAGATGTCTCGGAAACTTCTCGCCTTCGGAAGATTCTCTCCACAAATCCAACAAACATAGGTTACTTAATTAAACCTGATGGTTCGTGGACCGATTCCAATGAGGAATCCCTCAAGATTCTCATGGACACTCACTTCCCGGGTAGTTTAGACAACTCGATGGAGCTGAGAGCGTCGGGAATAGCTTGTTCGTTGCGCGCATCGGATATCGTAAATAAAAAACGAATTATGTGGGCCATAAAAGGGTTCAAGCCGTACAAATCGGCTGGACCGGATCGGATTATACCGGCAGAAATCCAGAACAACTCGGAAATAATCCTCCCGTGGTTGGAGGCGATCTTTAAGGGTTGTTTAAAGTTGGTCTGCATTCCTAGCCAATGCATGGAGGTCAGGGTGGTTTTTATTCCGAAAGCGGGAAAAGGATCGCATGGCTATCCAAAGGACCTAAGACCTATAACATTATCATCCTTTCTGTTGAAAACTCTGGAAAGGCTGGTAGAAACACATATCAGTATGAATTTAAATCAGGAGAAATGGTCAGCCTCTCAACATGCGTACTGGTAAGTCAGTAGATACGGCCCTACATGCCTTGGTACGCACAATTGATCATTTCACTCAAAGGAGTATTGTTTGGTAGCTTTTCTTGATATTGAGGGCGCCTTTAATAACGTTCAGACAGATGCAATCCTGAAAGGATTATCGTTCATGGAAGTAGAAACCTCCATAATCAAGTTGATCAGTCATATACTTGGAAGCAGGACTGTAAACTCAGAGTTAGGGGAGTCAACTATAAGAAGACGAGTGGTTAGGGGAACCTCACAAGGGGAGTCCTGTCTCCTCTTCTCTGGAACATGGTGATTAATGACCTTCTTCTGGAGTTAGAGAGGGAGGGTATAGGAGTAGTCGCTTACGCTGATGACGTGGCGATCATGGTATCAGGTAAATTCTTACCGACTATTAAGGAGGTAATGCAGAACGCGCTTCTAATTATTACGAGATGGGCCAGTAAATGTGGATTGGAAATTAATCCATCTAAGACAGAGCTGGTACTCTTCACGAAGAAATATAAAATTCCAGTAGTTGACCCACCTACTGTAAATGGCACTAAACTGGCTTTTACTGATAAAGCGAGATTTCTAGGTGTAATGTTAGACAGTAAACTAAGCTGGAAGCCGAACATCTTGGAGAGAATCAGCAAAGCTACGACGGCGATGTATTCGTGTAGGAATGCAATAGGCAGACGTTGGGGTCCCAGACCGGAGCTGGTACACTGGCTCTACACGGCCGTAGTAAGACCCGTTCTTATGTATGGAGTGAGTGTTTGGTGGCCATCACTGGATAGAGTAACCTATAGGAAAAAGTTAGAGAAGGTGAAAAGGATGGCCTGTTTGCTGATAAGCGGGGCACTGAGAACAACGCCTACTCAGGCCTTAGAGGTCATGTTACACCTTCTTCCAGTGGATATATATGGTAAACATATGGCGGCTAACATAGCCACCAGACTAACGGCCGTGTCTCAGTGGAAACACCTTCAGGCAGGTCACTCAACAATAATTGGTTCGCTAAAGAAGGAAATGTTGAACCTTGACTATATTACGCCGATATTATGCTTCGAAAAAGGTTTTCAAACCTTTATCCCTTCAAAAAAATTCTGGGGGAATAAGCTAGCACTGAAAACCGAAGCTATACAATTTTACACGGACGGCTCGAAGCTAGATGGTAAGGTTGGAGCTGGGCTGTTCTGTGGAACATTAAATATAAGTACTTCCGTTCGTCTTCCTGACCACTGCAGCGTGTACCAGGCGGAAATAATAGCAATTGAGGAAGCCTTGAACTGGTTGAGGCATAACGTGATATCCAAGAGGGATATCAAGATTTATGTGGACAGTCAGGCGGCTATCAAGTCGCTGGAAGCAGTGCTGTTGAAGTCTAGGGTGGCATTGGGTTGCCACTCGTCTCTTAACGAGATGAGTGAGCATTTCAATATTCAGATTATCTGGGTCCCCGGCCACTCTGTCGTCAAGGGTAACTGCAGGGCAGACGAACTAGCTAGGCAAGGTACAACTCTTCAACTGAAGCCTGAAAGGGCCAATGTGAGGAGACCTACAGCGGAGCTTAGACTGGCTCTAAGGAAAAGGGCGGAAGCTTCAGCACAGGAGAGGTGGTCTAACACCCTCACATGCGAGAGAGCGAGAAAAATGTGGCCAAGGTTGTTAATCTCTCTGGAGAGGAGAGATCTAAGAAGAATAGTAGGAATATTAACGGGACACTGCCTTTTCGGGGAGCATACGAGAAGGCTGGGTCTAGAAACAAATGACTTCTGTAGAAGCTACATGGACGAAGAGGAGGAAGAGACGCTTGTCTACTTCCTGTGCTCTTGTCCTGCACTGGCACTAGGAAGACATTCACACTTGGGTAGGTATGTAATGCACAACCTTTCAGATCTTGCAGATAGTAAGTTGCGGGACATTTTACGCTACATGAGTAGTTCAGGATGGTTACAATAGAGTGTTAGGGGTATTAGGGGACTTAGATCCTGTGGCGTTGTTGAGCAACTCCAACAAATACAATTAAATTATCTCACGCCACAATTAATTAATAAAAATATTTCGAGTTAAGTTCTTGTAATTCACTAGTACTGTCGCGACACAACTAAACATATATATACGAATCGCACAGTATGAACATCAAGTCCGGTAGCATATGTCTGATGAGATGGATTTGATCTTTTCGATCACACGGTCATTCAATGACGTCATCATCATCAGATTGAAAGCGGCCTAGTGGATTACAAGATACAAGGAACAACTCAGATTTACACATACATTCAAATTTACATTTACAGCAAGCTACACGCTCCAATCCTGTGGTATCACAACGGACCGGCAACGGTCTAAGTGTGCGTAAGCAGCCACTCTAACCTAACCTCACCTAACCTTAAAGCACTACATATTTATAATTTCAAATTTTACACGTGAAAGTTAAAAAGATTACCAAAAAACGAATAAGGCATATAAGTCGAAGTATAATTGTATTGAATTTTATTTCATTCGTGGAATCACTACTTTTACTGCCAAATATTAAGGTCAGTGGATCTTTAGATATTGAGTTATTAAGCCTTCATATAGATTGAATAAATTCATATAGATTATTTCTTTAATGTATCTGTGCGCTCCCATATAATAACAAAACAGACCTTGCATTTAACTTAATTTAAAATAAAAAAAAGATATTTTCTTAATTCAATACCATGTAAAGTAAAACAAGTGGTTCTTCAAATAAGCACCTACAACAAGTGGTTCAAACAAGCCACTAAGATGTACATAATTGTTACTTTTTAAAAAAATGTGTGCTTACTATATTGAATCTCTTTGCTGTCATTTAATGTTTTGTAGTTTAAATATACATTATGCAAATACTGTTTAAATGTCAACTGAAAATTTCTTTTTTATATGCTATTATTTTGCTATTACTATAGCTCTAGAATAAGTCAATTAAGATAGATTTTGATTAAATTCATATGCATAGTAAATAAATGATTTATTGAAATAAAAATCGTAGAACAGGAATGCCATATATAATAAGGTTTCACTCTAAAATAAATCAAATACAGTAAAACCCCGATATAACGGACCTCGATATATCTTACTTCGGATAAGCTGGACACATTTTGGTCATATGGGTACTGAAACACTGTAGCATTGAAAGAAACTTAACCGCCGACTTTTTGGCCAAAGAAGCTGTGGCGTTCAGAGCAGCTCAAACAAATCGCAAATTAGCTCACGCCACACGCAATTCATAAAATCGATACTTCGAGTTAAGTTCTTGTAATTCACTAGTACTGTCGCGTCACAACAATTGCACAGTAAGAACATCAAGTCCGGTAGCATATGCCCGATGAGATAGATTTGATCTTTTCGATCACGCAGCCATTCAATGACGTCATGATCAGATCGAAACCGGCCTAGTGGATTACAAAGATACAACTCGAAGTACAATACACATTCAATTTACAGCAAGCAGCTACACGCTTCAAAGCCCTCTTATAGCTTTAAAAAGTGTTTAGAGAAGATATTAAAAACTTCGCGAAGAATGAATTTCTTTATTAGTTAGCTTCTAATGAATTTCTTTATTAGTTAGCTTAATCTAAGGTTAAGTAAATGCGCTCAAGATTTGGAGAGAGAAGAATATAGATCGGTATTCTTACGGGGTCAATGTCTAACCATACATAAACCACTAAAACTGCATGTAAATTTGATTATTGTTCAGAACGAAAATCATGTATTTTTATATAACGGACAATCGGCTATAACGGACTGCTCTCACTCGATTTATTCCGGTATATCGAGGTTTTAATGTATTATTGTTGTTTCGATTGACAAATGTATTTAAATCAATAAACGAATCACCAAAAGTCCAAATTTAATATTATTAAATTAACTCATATTATTTATAGGTATTTTAATAGAAATAATATTAACTCACATAAATACAACAACATGATGAATGTCCACGCTCATTCATAGGCGAAAAAGCACTGTTAAATGTCGTAGAAGATTCAGCAGAGGTAAATGTGGTGGATAGAGGCCGGCGCCTTTTCAAATGAGCTGGTGTCCGCCCACCAACATAATTACTAAAACGACGTCTTGAATGTCGTACTATGGAAACCCAATCTATCATTTTCGTAACATTATTTAACAGACCTCTCAAAAATTAATTAAATCGTTTTAAATTTTTTTCATTTCTGTCACAAATTCACTTCAACAAACAATTTGTATATATGTATATGCAGATAATATATTAAACAATCTACAATATAGTGATTCGAATTCAAACACCAAAAATCATAAATAAATATTTATATTTTATATATAAAGTACACATATGTAGATCGGTAAACACTTATTATAATTATATTGAATAAATACTCGTATAAGATAATTAATCACAAATAGTTTTCAACATTATCACAATTCCATATAATAAAATTATTAAATATTTTTTGAATTAAATAATTAAATTAAAGATTTCATATTTCGTGATAATAAAACTTATGTTTATTTTCAATAAATAAATGCTACCGTTACCAAATTAATAATATGGCCAATACCGAATATCATCAAAGAAAATTTTAGGTAAAAAAATAAATTTTAGTTGAAAAAAATTAAAAGTAAATATCAAAAATAATGAGCACAACCATTTTAATGTATAATGGTTGTGTTCATACTGTACTTGAACTATTTAAAAAATTTAATTTTTTCATCTTTACAATGATTGGCAAATAAAAAAGAAAATACACAACAAAAGCAAAATGGAAAACTCTCGAAAGTTTATCGTTTTAAATATATATGGTTTTCTTTTTCGTGCAGCGGATAATAATAACAATTAAGAAAATATTTCTATTTCAACTTGAAATTCTGATTTAATATTTATAAAATTCATCAGTATAAAATCATATTTGCAAATTGCATTTAAACCATAACTTTATTTAACTATCTAGCCAAATGTTTACCTATAAATCAGCATTAAAATACTCTGTTTGTGAGCTAATCCTGATTCCCACCAAAAAGTAAGTTGTTTTTTTTACAAAGAGAAATATTTGTTAATGTGTTAGTGTAGTATTGATAATTTATGTTTTAGAAATTCTTTGACGATTCTTTGATTCAATTTAATGTAACGTTAATTCATTTTTGATATTTAGTATTTTTGTGTTTGTCTCTGCTTTTGCTTTGTATTAAATTTTGACTATTTTAAAGTTTAGTTTTTTAGAAATATATTCAAGTATTTCCCTCGAGAAATTTTCTATTTTAGTACGAACCATACGAATGAAAAAAACAACAGAAAAATTTATCGATATCATTACTACTTGGGTGATGTTTACGTTTTCTTTTTTCATATATGTATGAGTTAAAAATTACATGTGTGAGTTAAACATTTTGTGTATACACACGGAATTTTTGTGTATAGATACTATCCGTGTTTCAGTATAAACCTGAATGAATACTCAGTTTTTGAAATGAGCTATACTGAAATACTGGAATTTTTGTTTTCAATTTAATATGACCTAAGTTAAATTTGAACTACTCTTCAATTATTTACTATATAGTAAAGCCTTACCTTTCATACCTTTTGTATGAAACTGACGTTGATTTTTTTCTTTTTTGTTACACTAACTAAAGCTCGTTTTGAACATTACGGCTTGAATCAGTCAAGATCGCTTTGATTGTATACTACGCTTTGATGCTACCCCCGATGTCAAAAACAACTAGCTTTATATTGGAAATCAAGAGTATATATAAGTCCAAAATTATAAATTTAATATTTTTAAAGCACATATTACAACCATATACATATAAACAAAAGGAACTAGTGAACTTTATTCAAAAATTTGAAAATTAAATATATAATATGTATAGTAAATATATTTACATAATTTTTGTACGGATTTCATAAGAAAAAAACATGTAATCTCTATTGAATTTTGAACGTGAGACAAACTATAGAAAAGCCGAGCTGTCACTAAAATCGTCCAGCGGAAACCCGTTCGTAAATGATACTAGTAAGGAATACACTAGCATCGTGGGATGTACCAAGTTCTGCTCATAAAGGAGCGGATTTAATGAACAAAATATTAAAGGAATTGTTTGAAGGTCCGTGTTTGTTACTAATATCGAAATTTGTGTAAGAGAACAAATGAACGTTATAGAGGACAGTGCCAGATAAATCACCTCTTCGAGATCATAGACGAAAAAAAGATTAACTGATAGCAAAGAGACTAGCTAGATGCAGGGGTATTGAACTAATGTCAAGGAATTATAATGGCGCTTATTTATAAATCAACCACACCCCGTAAAAGGTTAGCAAAAGATTTGCCAAAGGTTCTACTAGTAAGAATGGTAAAGAGAAGACTTATAATAAATAACTTATAATACTATCCCAAGTACCGATAAATATTCTCAGATACTAGAATTATGCGCCCTATGTGTATTTAATATATTAGACTTATTGGGTGGATTAATTGAGATACACAATTTATTGAAAATATTTATATTTATTAGCAAAAATAGACAACCCAGTTATTTTATATTTAATTCATTTACTTTTTAATATTATGATTTATGAATTTGTTATATGTCACGTATTTACAATATTCATTAGCTTTATTAAACACTCGGATGAGTTTATAGTCTACTAATTTTTATGTAAACCCATTGGAAACACGCTCCGTTTGTTGTTTTATTCTATATGGCATAGTATAACTATTAACAACAGAGGTGTTTTACTGTTTAATTACACAAGCTCTTTTGATTTGTATATTCTCAATAAAGGATCCGAGTCAACCTAGGTTAATATACCAACCAGTGATTGATATTCTTACTCCTGATTGATTTTAAGTGTATCACGTTTAATATAAATCTAAAGCGGTCATAATTTAAACGTTAACGTATAAGAAGCTTACCGAGTGGAAAAGCTAACTGAAGGATATACGCTAAACTAAGCATATTGACAAGGAAGTTTACTTACAACAGTATTTCGGCCTCTTTCGAAAATTCATGTGCTTTTATTTATAACTAAAAGACCCGGAACAACCCATTTTGAATTTCTGAGGTTAAAAGGTTGAAATATGAAAATTTAAGATAAGGAGTATCTAAAGTTTATACAAAATGTTTGATTTCCACTTAAAAATATTCTAACTTAGATTTTTGTGAGAATAACAACAACAATTGGTTAAATAGAAAAAATTGGTGAGTTGGTGCTCGATGTTCATTTTTTGGTTGTGGATTTGTTGCTCCAAAGCTAAACAAGATTATTTCCGGATATCTCAATTGGAAACTAACATCCTGCGTTGGTGTCAATTCTTTTTTGCACCGTATAAAGAAGGTGGTCCTGATAGAATTTCTCCAACTAAATTACGGCATGGTTTTTCACTCATTCATGACTACTTACGTAATCTTTATCAAGATTGAACTGTGTTTACCGACTTTTGACAACCGTGGATCAGAGGGAGGATTGTATTTATTGCAAAAGTTGGTACATCGGTATGTAATCATTTCGGACATATTAGAAATTGACATATTAGAAATTATTCCTGATGAATTGGCATTGAATTCCGCGAATAATCATTAATCATCTGAGATACACAAAGATATCTGCTCAATGGGTTACAAGAATTGAATAAATGAGACCCAAAAAGAGACTGAAGTGCATTTTGCTAAATTTTTCCTAAGTAAATACAAAAATGGGTTGTTTACGAGTAGCAACTTTATAATAAAATCGTTACTGGTGAAGAATATTGGTTTTATAATTACAATCCGGAAACCAAGCAGCAGTTTATGTTATGGAGTCCAACAGGAACAAATCCATCAATCAAAGCTAAGCAACAAAAATCAGCAACAAAAGAAACGATGTTAGTTTACTTCACTCGATCAAAACTTGTAGCTAGTATTCCCCTGGAAAAGGGCCAGACGATCAATTCACCATGGTATACCAAAAACTGCTTACCAAAAGTTTTCAAAAAAGGAAAGAGGATTTGCGGCGCTACTTACATCATAAAAACGCACCAGCTCACACTACTGGAACGAGTAAATTTATTGCGATATCTGCACAGAGAAAAACGACCAACACCTAATTCCCCGGATCTACCGACTTGTGATTTTTGTTTATTTCCAAAAATTAAAACAAATTTAAGGAAGCAAAATCTTTTACAGAAACGAGGAGATAACTTAGAAACAAAAATTTTTAAAGTTTGTTTTGAGAAGTGGATCTATAGAAGATAAAAAAACAAAGAAAGAATAAATAAAAAAAAATTTTTGTGTCTACTAAGCCAACTTTTGTTACTGCTCTCGTATATAAAAGCGATATGTAGAATTAAGACGAATAAATAATTTCAGTAAATGTTACAGACCATAACTATTGATGACAATAATTGCTAGCACCCGCTAGTGAATCGCTCGTAGTTCGGTTTTTGCGTAATTAACTACTCGTATTTTTATTTTGCTTTTCTTATACACTTCTATTTTTCACGCGTACTGTAGAACCGTTTCGCTTTTTCGATCAAAAATAATTTATTTTATTTGTATTTAAAACAAAAAATTACAGGTATACCTCGTTTAACGCGGTACTTATACAACGCGTTTTCGATATAACGTGATTTGAAAAAAAAATTTGGTTTCAGTGCAACGCGAAATTTCTACTTTCTAATAATGCGAAGCTATTGCAAGCCCAAAACGCTTTCCGCGAAATATAATATTGTAAGACAGTGAAACATATTAGTCCCGATCCAGAACAACAATTAAGTTTGTTAATAAACTTTAATTTTTTCAGTTTACGTTGGTTTTTTGAATTTTGTAATATTATTATATTTATTTTGTGTTTTTATTTTATAACAAAGTCTGAATTTTAATTTTGAGTTGAAATATATGTACGTGTGTTATTTAGTATGTATTTTGTTTAAAAAAACCTATTGGAACGTAACTCTCAAATTTATCAACGTAACTACCGCGTTATACGAGGGATACCTGTAAATCCATTTCCTTAATACCAAAAGTTTTGACTACAAAAAAGTTTTGATAAAGATTATTAAAAACTTTATACATACACATTACACAATAGGTTATGTTTTACACATATAGGTTATATTTACTCATATCGTGGATTTTTAGCGTTTCAATCGATCATACTAAAGACCACTGGTATCTAATTAAGTTTATGTTTTAAGTAGTGCAGCAACAGTACATATAATAATTTTAGATCAAATATAAAATTCAAGTAGAAATAAAATTTGTGAAAATAAATCTTTTATAAATATGTTATAAATTTCATTTATAAAATTATTTCTAAAAATTACCTCTTTATCAGTAGAATCCTGCAATTCTTTTATAAGCGCTTGAGTTAATGGCAATTGATTACCTAAAATCCCTCCAACTCCAACGACAGCTATACCACGTCCACTTATCTCGTCATTTTTCTATAAAAAAAAACAATATTTTAAATATAATAAAAAAAATATTTTATAGTAACGAAAGCTTCTACATCAATAATATAAAACGAATAAATTTGATAAACTTTTACGAGAGTAACTTTTGAGGACTTTTATCACATCAACATTATATTATGTAAACGTAAATTTTCAGTACAAGTACTTAAATTAAATATTTAGTTTATAAACAACAAAAGTCCCTAACAACTATCAAATAATAATATAAAAAAATTATGAAACTACTATTTCAAATTTTTATGACAATAAATATAGCAGAAAAGTTTTTCTCCCTGTCACTCAAGCTCGATTGGATCATTATGACCTCCCTTTTCCAAACGTACACCTTCAGTCCTGATATCTGTTTGTTCTTCTTTTGAAGTTCAATATAAGGTCGTCAGTTGACCCTCAAATAGGAATCACGCTGTTCACAGTTTACGTTGTTTCTAAGGTTCATTGAGAACATGTTATTGAACAAAGTGCTGTGAGAGTATTCAACATGATCTTTAAAGTGCGTCTATTATATAATTCAAAAAAGACTAGAAACTTGGCTGATTTATTGATCAGAAGAAGACTTTGAAGATTCTAACCAAATTCTTTGAGGTAAGTAAATACGACTAACGAAAAGAAATTGAAAATTCGTGAAATTGAAACCAAGGCATGTAAACGGTCAAAAGAAATTTCTACTATGATTTTCGTCGTACATGTACATATGTGTACAAATTTAAATTGAACTAATACAGTTCGGTTTGGATAAAAAGTGATATTTAAAGTGTTATTTAAATAGTACATATAGTGACCTTTGCAGTAAATTGAATTTTGAGTTAATAAATTAAATTGAAAAATTATAAGTTTCTGTTTTATATTAACTGGGTTGATCGAACCGGAAAATCTCAACCCGAATCTCAACCCAATTATTTTCGGTTCGATAACCGGATTGTGGATAAACTCTCAGAAACTACATTTTTTAACTTTATTGTTTCAAACAGTAAAATTCTCAAAATTTCAAACATATTTCACAAATAAATTTAATCATTTTTAATCACTTCTTTAAATCTTTTATATTGTATTAAGCACTTGCCAAATCGCTAGTACCCGCTAGTACTTCGGTTCTTGTCTTTACTACGATCGATTGGAACACATAAAAATCACGAGGTTATATACTTTTTCGAAAATCAAATTTAAATTTAGTTAAAAGTTGTTTGGAAAGATTTTTATTTTTGACACTAACAAAATAAAAATTTGATCAGTTCGTTTTTCACAAACCCAACATTTTACCTTATTATTACCACCCTAAAACGTGATTGGTTCTCAATTCTTTAACGGTTTTGTTTTTTCTTCTACTCGTCGAACCATCACTGCTAGATTGACGGTGCTATTTTCAGCATCATTGGTTAATGCACATTTAATAGTCGCTGCAAACGGTTGCTTTGATGGAAATACCGTGGGTCTTGTGTCTGGATCCCGTACACCATCGATGAAAGCGTCAATCTTGATTCCCTTTGTATACTGACGTATACCATGTTGTAGTTTGCAAGGTCACTAAACGTCTAATATTGATCGCAAACAACTTCCATTTTCTAGGATGGCCCCTTAAACTCCCTTCGATGTTATTCCCGTCTGTGTTCACCCCCGTATTTACGCTCAAGTACCAACATGACTTTGCTGTAGTTCTCTATAAACTATAAGACATGATTTCTAACATATCCGCAGCTACTTCTGCAAATATTTGTTACTGCAAATATGAATGATTCAATACGATATATGTCACACCAAACACGTTTCTTGTGGGAGACAATTTGAAATTGAAGTTTGAAAATGATAAATGGTGTGGCCCCGTCAAACGTTGGTGGCATTAATTTAATTGAGCTGCTTGATCAAACAGGTTAGGTAGTGTCGTAAGGTTTAAAATTTGATATTTATAAAACGTTGATCTGCCAGTTCAAACTACTAATCTATCTCGATTTTGATTACATATACTTTTGTTTTTATCGTTACGGTAAGCTCTCAAAATTTCTCGTTGACCATTTTCTTTTGCTTTACTGTGTCCCTGACGACCACAAAAAACGGTAGGTATGAAGCAGATCGAGTAACAACACAAATTTTGGCATTAAAAGCAAGTACTACGAAAACCATACCTGATGAACGAGAGGACTTCGGAAAAATAATGTTGGCACTAGAGCAGAAACATCGTCGTTCCCAGATGAGATTCTGCATCGATTGTCGGAAGCTCAACTCAGTAACCAAAAGAGATACTTACCCATAGAATCGACTACGCATGGGATACACTAATATTTTCAACATTCTATGTTACCATTGACATTGCTATTACCTTGGTAATAGCAATGTCAACATTGCTATTACCAAGTAGAGGTCGCATATGAAGATAAAGAAAACCAGCATTCATTGTAGGCCATATTTTATGGTAATTGTCGTGCTTTTTAGACTTTGAAACACCTCCGCGACTTATAGAAGACGTTCTTAAACGTCTTTACTGGAAAATATGCCTGGTAGTATATTTTGACGACATCGAAGCCATGGGACAGGATTTGAATGAACATCTCAGATGTAAATTATTGTCCAAGCACGTGTTAAGGAGTCTCATCAGACTGTGCGCATACTATCGACGATATGTGGCAGGATTTAGAGATCGGTTGTTTTTAGGAGATGTGTAAATTTTTTGGGAATAAGTTCGATATAATCTAAATTTTCAAGAGATCTTAAATTTAGTGCGGTTCACATCATCAGCATTATTTCGACGTATAGATGAAACAGAAAATCAACAATATCTACAGAGATAAAATAAAGTTGTTAGGCGATCGAACAAATATTGGATACGATGTACCAGCGAATAATAGAGATTTTAAAGGTCAATTGGTAACGTTTTGCAACCCATAACCAAGAAAGGGTCAGACGCAGAAGTTATAACCTGGATGAGTAACATCTCGTAAACGAAAAAAATTAGAAAGATGTACGACCAGTCGTGAATTTTATCTCAGCTCCATCTTACAAAATTGGAACAGATATTAACAAATGGCTTATAAACAAAATGGGTATCCCTTCGAAATATATTTAATTATATATAAAAAAATAAATACGAAAATTCTACTTTAAGAAATATTTTTATGGATAAAACTAAAATATTTTACTTTATTGAATTAATAAAAATGTGGAATAAGTCACACAACCGGAAGAAATTTAATCATGAATTTTAATTGTTTATACTATAAAAAAAGTGACCTAAATAAGTAAAAGATTCTCATATGGCAGCATTAGTAAATTGACGAAAAATTCAAAATTGTTAACCGTTTCATGATAACTTTATTGCAAAATTGTCATAAATAACTTTTATTTTATTTTAATTATTTTATAATTTCAAAATTATCTTTCTTCTTTATAATATAATAAGTTATTTGAGATGTTTACAAACACCTTAGTAATATATGGCACAACTTTAATTTTAAACATGACAACAAAAATTAGTGCTTCAACCAAAATTAATCTTTTGGGAGTTAAGGGTTACTTAACCATTATAAATCTGTTATAATTGATGTGTAAACTGGTCGTAGGACATAGAGTACGATTACAATAACAGGCCAACAAGTTTTACACACCAATAGACTGCGGACGGGGTGAAACTTTTGCTTTTCGATATCAAAGATCGTAATCGGATGACTGGTATTTCCGTCTTATAGGTGTGTGAAACACAATACCTTGACCTAATGCTCCATGTGCCGTGGCTTATATTTTTAAACGATTTCAGTTTGAAGAATATTAATTGTTTAAGTCTATCAATAATTATACTTACATCTGAAATTTTAATAGTACCATCTTGTTCCCACTTTGATGCTATTTGAAGAGTCTCTGCTGTCTTTTGTTGAATTGATTTTGAATCATCTAATAACGTCAATTCATAAAATTCTTGTATATCTAAAATATAATTTATCAAAATCACCAATTAACAAAAACACGATAATGTTTCATGAATGAATTATCTTGAACAATTTGAGACATAACATGAAAGAAATTACATTTATTAAATTTGAATTATATTTATTAATACATAAATTAACAAAATGAAAATTACTAGCTACATATTTTGCAAAATCGTATGCAATAATGGAAATGGATTCTGTTTAGAAACAACCAATTTATTGTGTTGATGAGAGATATAACCTTTGATTTTTCCTTCGTATATTAAATTTGCTACTATACATTGTGTTTCGTCAATGGATATATCTTTCTCCCCAGCAAACTTAAGTGCAGATACAAAGCTTTCTATATCAAGCTGATGTGTCTGTTTTATTAAGTAAACTTTTTTAAATAAATTTCGATAGGCTAAGATTTTAAGCTTTTCTACAATCAAGTATATTCCATTTTCGATAAAAAATATTTCGTGATTCTTTATCACCTCGTCAAACTTACTTATGTTCCCTTCTTTTAAAGCACATGCTAAATAATAAAATTGTAATACATCATATTTTTCTAGTATCTCCTTATTCGGCAAAAATCCTAACAACATTTTTACGGGAACTAAATATATCAAAATTAGTCGTTTATTTTTCTTATATTTTGGATGACATTTTTCAAAAGCAAAACTTAAATATTCATCTGCATATTTGTAATTTGAATCAAACATAGCTTTTCTTCCCACAAAATATTTATAAGTTACTTGTTCTGGCAGAGGAAAATTGTCTTTAAAAGCTGAACTATCAATCGCACGTATAAGCGGTTTGCACAAATGTAATTTATTAATCCGAAAATAAACTTTAAATAGCTGATTCACTAAATTGAGCATACCATGCCGCTTTGTATCTTCATCTGAAGATCGATTATCGGCTGCACATACACGAAAACAAGACATTAATCCTTCAGCTGCTTTCTCTAAAATTTCTCCTGGCTTTGAACCACAACCTTCTTGTTCACATTTTTGTGCTAATAGCCGTAAGTCGGCACACACAGTGTACATAATAGGTAGAATCCAATTTTCTTCTTTCATTAGTTGTAACATTTTAACAACTGACTGTATACATGCTGTTTGATATTTGTATGCTTCTGAATAATCTTGTTCACTTGATTTAAGATAGTAGAGAACATTTAAATGATTTGACACCACTTCATCGATAGGCTGATATAGATGACGCTCGATTAATGATTCGGAAACAGGATTGTGTAGATACCGATTATTTACATGAACATTTCTAAGACAAATCATATCAGCTATATTTTGACCATCTTGTACATCCCACGAACGTTTTATTGTTAGTAAGTATGATACCGCATCGCCATACATTTTATCTTAAAAATTATGATTATATTAAAACACTAATCTCTACTTGTAAACAATATAAAATTAGCATTTTTATTCTTTATTTACCTATTATAAATTGTAATTCACAGACGAAATGAAACAATTGTGTATATTATTTAAAATGAAAATCTAATGTTTTGATTAATGATTTTTGCCACCATTTTGAAAATAAGTAAATGTCAGATTACAAAAGAAGCACATGAAATTTTTTATAGGAGCAACACTACACACATCTGGTTTTATAGCAACGATTGACAACTTAAAGAAACAAAATATGAGAAGTAGCGCTCCTAGTTTTAGAAATTCTGACTAAAAAGTTGAGTTACCGACACCATCGAATAAGAAAAAATTTGATAATAAATAACGATGCTGATAATTTCGACTTACATTTTTTATGGAAACAAGCCAATATTAATTTTAAAACTATTTTAGTATAAACATCATTTCATCATACAATATTAATAACTATAAATTTTTTAACATACATTTATTTATATCGATTAGCTCTAAATATATCGATAAGCTTTTAATGAAACTGACCAAAAATTGCTATACTCTACACATCTGTTGTTTTCAGTACAGTATCATCGCACAAAGTAATTGTTTTTTGGTAATGTGTTATATGGTTAGTACAATATTTTACTTTTAAAACAATTCTCACCGACCAACTGGCGCAGTGATTTTTCACCATCGATTACGATCGGTGTTGTGAATGAACACATCTATGACCCTCTATTGGTTCGCAGAACTCATAGGTTTGCAGAATTCGCCCATCTTCTCTTTTAGTACTATAGGCTAACATGGACCTATGCGATGTGCAGATGGTTCTACGTAAATTTGACCTATAGCCTTACGCTCTCGATTTGCCTATGTAATGGCGTAAGGTAGGACGTAACTAAGCGAACCACGAAAGAGTCGGAAGTGATTTGAGCCCCAAAACAGATTGAAAAGATAAAAAACAAGACAAACAAAAACCAAGTTTACAAATAAAGAGAACTAACCTACTCTGATTGGAAATTGTTCATACGTATACCGGCATTAGTTATACGCTGTTGCCATCTATTAATGGTTATTTAAAACAAATTATAGATTTTTCTTTTATTTATTTCGTATTATTTTATATAGGTCGATCCAATACTATTACTTTGCAGTTTGCGCGTAATAAATAAAGTATTGAAATGTTTAGCAATTGTGGTAAATTGAATCTAATAATTGAAATAAAAATAAAATTATTTTTCGGATAGTTTCTTTATAATTATATACAATTTGCGCAATAAACATATCGATTACATGGAAAATCTACACCATAACCTTAAATGACAAACATTTATTACATTGCAGTGCACAGACGTTACACAATAAATTGACAAAACCATAGCAGACGAAAATGATTTTTCGCTGTTTGCTTATTTACTACGTCGGACGTCCTAATTTAGTAACGCCATTACAGCCGAATCGAGAACTTATGAGTATGACTATAGTTCCGATTTACGTTAAACCTTTTGAGCAATGAGCAGTGAAGGTTGAATTAAAAAAGGTTGACTTAAATATGGTTTTTTCCTGATTTAAAAATAGCGTTTCTATTTCATTTTAAAATTGACTTATATCCATATTCCATCATGAAAATGAAATGAAAAAGGCTCACTTTATAAATGCATATCATAAGTCATTTTTAAAATGATATAAGAAGTGTGTTTATCAATGGCATACAATAGTTTTTTTATAAAATTTTGATAAGTAAAATATGTATTGTTATTTCATGTTCAAATTTTCATGATCTATTCTGTGATGAAGAAAATGTATGACCATCTTTTTTGGAGAGATACGATTAAATCAGATGCTACTTCTATATATTAGGGCATTAAAAATAAAATGTAACAAACAATATGTAAATTTAGTACATTTTCTTAGAAACATGCATTTAGAATGAGAAATAAAACATGCCTTTTGTAAGTAATTTTCAAAATGAATTAAAAAATAGATTTGTAAAATAATATAAAATATGCTTTTCTTGTGTTATCTCGAAACTAAATTTGTTTTTGTAAAACCAAACGTGCCAAAGGCAGAAAATTTAATAAAAATATAATTTAAAAAGAGCTCTCATATAAAATCGCATTTTTTAAGTCATTCGTTATATTTTTAAGCTTTTTTAATTCGGGAAGCCTACATTGCATGGCTCCAATTGTCATAGGCTCATTCACATACTACCGATCGTAATCAGATTGTGAAAAATCTCTTTTGCATCTTACCAGTACCGGAATTCGAACCTATAGTATTGACATGGAAGATGGGCCGGCCCACAAATTCTGTACTCAAACAGGGGTTATAGATTTGTTTATTTACATCACCAATCAAATGATGTGATTTGTGAAAATCTCTAATCAAACCGGCTACCTTCCGCTCCATAAACTACTCACTGTACCATCTGGTTAGTTACAGAATCTTTAAAAGTTTTCAACTGACAATTATTTTTGTGTTTATAGGTACTTTAAAATATACAATACCGTATAGTTTTTTATTTTAAAAATATGGATAGTTAGAGTATTTTTAAAAGTGAACAAATAAAATTTATTAAAATCATAAATTGATTCAAAATTGAATTCATCACGGAAAGTAAAATAATAAAACATATTTATTTCAAAATTGTAATTAACATTATTATTACGGGTTCGAATGCCGATAGAGGCAAGATACAAAAGGGATATTCACCATCTGATTACAGTCGTCATAGAGGTCATAGGTATGAATGGACATACCAGAATTCATGGGTCAACCCATCTTCCATGTCAGTACTATAGAGGTATGCAATGTGCAGATGGTTCTACGTAAATCGGACCTATTTTAACCGTACGTCGATTTGGCTATGCAATGACGTATAAGAATTGAGAGGAGAGGGCCAACACAGTTTGCAAAGATAGCAACAGACAGATATTGGTAATTATGAAATCAAATTTACTTACTTATTTATTAATTTAATGTATTTTAAAACATAAAAACAAAGACAAAAGATTGAACGCATAGAAAATAAAGAAGATATAAATAAAAATTTGCCGTATTAAAAATCAAATTGCGACGGTTCCGATTATAATAGAAATAAATGGTAACCCATTTATTTATATTGCTATTGTTATTCTTTTGAATAATGTAAAGAGCTTGATCTTAAATGTAGACAAATGTACTGACTAATTGGACGAATGTTAAAACTAAGCATTTGCGACAAAATACTGATTTATAATCAGATTATAAACCGATCTGGCTATATTGCATTCAGCTTTGGGGTTGTACTAAGAACACTAACATCAAACTTATACAAAACTTCCATAATAAGATACTTCGAACTATAGTCAATGTAAGATAATGATAGAAGCATAAATTCAAACAGGCAAGAAAACTATCGTCGATGTTTCGATGACCACCGTAGGAGACCCAATTTAACTTTGACCTAAGGTAATGTAGAGCTGCCTTTGCAACTGAACTGGATTAAGAGACAAATTGTAAGGATAATTATTCGTTGACGTAGCCTACCAGAGCACTATACACTGATGTCTGGGGAAAATGGAATTGAGATCGTAGAACACAAGAGTTGTTAGTGGTGAAAGCTGACAAAGGACGACAACAAACCAAAATAATTATGATCGGGAATGATGAAACCGGATTTACACTTTAGAGATTCGATACAGACTCTAAATTTACCAAACGAAACAAATCTATCAAAAAAGAAATTATTACCAGCAAAACTCGAATAGTTAGTCATTCACTAACTCACAAACTAAGCAAACTAGTGCGAGACTAAAGTCCATGACTAAAGTCATCAATGATTTTTGTTCACATTGAAAAATAGCAAGGGGATGATGGTTTGCGGAAAGTACTAACCTAAGTCATATATTCCCATAAATTACTAGGATATATATATATATATATATATATATATATATATATATATATATATATATATATATATATATATATATATATATATATATATATATATATATATATATTTAATATATATATTTATATATAAATTTTTTTTTTCTCTCTATTTTCTCACAATAAATCTCACAACAATTCTTCTTTTATTTATATTTTATACTTTTGGGGCTCAAGGCTCTCCCAGCTCTTTCGCGGTTATTTACTTCCACGCCTTAATGGCCAAATCGAGGACGTACGGCTATAGGTTCGATTTTCGTGAACCATCTGCGCATTGCATAGCTCCATGCCAGCCTATAGAAGATGGGTTGGCCCATGAGTTAGGGGTCATAAATGTGTTCATTAACACCATCGATCGTAATCGATGGTGAAAACTCCGTTTTGCATCCGCCCCTATCGTGATTCGAACCCGGTACCTTCCGCTCCAACTGCCACAGCTTTAACCACTGAGCCACTTGGGCGGTCTAGCATAACTTTCAAAGTGGAATTAACCGAACATAAAAGTTGTTTGGAAAACTGGTTAGATTTAAATTAATTATAATAATTAACTTAAATATTTAATTCTATAAACATTTCATTGTAAGGATTCCTTATTTTCGAATATTCAAATTTCAAGTCTAAATAAATGAGTCAACATTTTTCTATACGAAAAGGAGTCATGACGTTAAATATGCTTCAGCTTTAATTGAAGAATTATTTTGTTCTTTATTGCAGATTATAAAACCTATAAACCTATCTTAATTATAGAAATGATGATATATCCTATCTATATGATATATACTGAATTTATTAATATTTCTATCGAAAATTAATATAGCATAAAGTTAAAGAATAACATTAATATATTAAATAAGATGCTTGGTCTAATTGTAAAATTTATAAACTTTAACACTTTGGCTGATAAGTTAAATTTAATTTGGCTTTTTATTAAAAAGCACATTATGCACTCTTTGTGGTTGACGTTGGTTACAACATAAAATTTTATGAGTATTTTTCGAACATACTAACTGTTTTGAAACGAAATAATTATATTAATTACACTTATTTTCAGTGAAAACTGCTTTTTATAATCCATTATCTTAACTAAAGCTCCAATATTTTTAACAATTTAAGTTGTTCTTTAGACCGTTTTAAGCAAACATACGTTGGTTAATGTTAAATTTCATTTATTTATAAAAATGATCCCGTAAGATCACCATATAAGAAAAATTAATGGTTTTAACATAATGATTTTGTTTTATAATGCCACAACTTATTGGTCAATTAACAAAATCAGCTTGAAAGCAGAAAATGCAGTATATTCAGTATATTAGAATTGTTTTGTCTGTAATCGGATTGTTCTTTCGTTAGTAACAAAACTTTCCTACCTCTACCTATATAATGTTATAATAAGGCTGTATGATTTGATTTGACCTGGCTTATCCGGAAATGGCCTAGTGCTTACAGTCATTTCAATCAATAAACAGTGAAAAATAGCGGAAATAATATCCCAGAACTGGACGTAAAATATCCAACAAAGGTAATGGTGGAGAAGTATATGTCCATATTATGTAGTACATAGGAGTGCAATAGCAGATTAAATAGATGTAAGTACCGGATCGACATGGGTTATCATTGGCAAAACAAGAGGATCAGATGTTTACTGATATGGCAAAAGTGGGAAAAATTGAGCAATCGGCTAGTCCATGAAGTTTCACCAGTACACAGTGGAACGGAAAAATGGAAGCATGAGGTTCTAAAATGTATTTGGAAAAAGATTAGGAAGTTTTGAAGCACTCATTCCCATGTGAATGATTTGTCAAAATGGTGAAATATCTTATAGTAAAACTGACCGATGAACTGAAGAATGATACACTCGCAATCAAAATAATTGATTTTTTCTCTTTTACTTTAGTCTAGACAATTGAATAATTGTCTTATGGTTAAGAAAATAATAATGCAAACGTCATTAGTACATTTATTTTTGTTTCATATTTAGGCTTATGCTATATTTGTTATAAGAAACCAAAAATACATAACAATATTTGTTCCATATTTATATATTTATATCTAAAAATAATGTTTTAAAAATCTACAAAATGCATCTGTCACAACAATAATGGAAATATAGCTTTACTCTATCTACTATTCTTAAGACAACCGTTAAAAGTTTGCAATCTTTCTTTTTAATAACGTCCTTAATAGTAAATTTAAACTATGTAAGTTCAATTAGCATCTGTTTGAAGATTCTTTTCTAGATTTTTGTTTACTTAAATAGAAAATGTGTTGATCTTCATTATTAAAACTCAACGTTTGTTGATTTATAGGTTATTTCGAAATAATCTTACTATAAATCACTTTGATTCTACTAATGCAAAAGGAGCAAAACCGAGAATAATGTAAACAATTAATTAAACTAAAAATTTAATTAAGAAACGATGTTTTCTAATGTGAGAACTTTATCATTTGAATATTTATTTTTTCACTATCATTTATTTTCCAAAATATTTAACTTTATGCGTTAAATTCATAAGAATTTGAAACTTCCAAAAAAAAATTTGATCTTTGCATACCGTTTGGATTAGTATAAGCTAAGTGTGGTTTCCCAATCCGAATTTCTTAGGTTTCTTAAACAGTATTGTTATGAGCTTCGGCAGAAACCACCCACGCGACATATAGTGCATGAATTATTGAGCATATAGTGTCGCCAATTCCACCGTGAACTTGATACTTATGGGAATGCCATTATAACCGTATGGTTAAATCAACACTTGTGAAGTCAACATAACTTGCATTCGAAGTAGTCCAAATTCCATGCGTAATCGATACATTTGTTTCGTGTTGGTTTTGTTTGCTTAATGTAAATTAGATAAATTGCAACATTTATGCCACAAACGATGACCAAGTGACACAGAGGTTAAAGCTGCGGGAAATGGAGTGGGAGGTATCGGGTTCAATATCTGATTACCCCCTGTTGGAGTGTAGAGTTTATGGCCCAATCCATCATCCATATAAGTGATATAGGCTGACATAGACTATACTATAAGCTGAATATGCAATGTGCAGATGGTTCTACATAAATCGGGTATATAGCCGTACGTCCTCGATTTGCCTATGTAATGGCGTAAGGTAGGATGTTAATAAGCGAGCCGCGAAAGAGTTGGTCGAGATTTGAGTCTCAAAAAAGTTTGCAAAGATAGAAACAGACAGACAGACAATTACTTAGTTCATGTATTTACCCTTTACGAATTTATAGAGGAAGAAACCTTATTTCCATGTTAAAAAACGTAAAAACGAAAAAAAGTAATTTCTTCAAAAACAACAATTGTTTCACTTATAAGTGGCATTACAAATTTGAATGAAATTATATTATTTTGTCCTATGAAAATATATGCACTACGCCACTATATATACATATAATGAAATTTTAATATTGTTATCTCATCTCTTTTTTCTCTTTTTGCGATTCAAACAAACACAAGTGCTTAACAACAACCGTATTGCTGTTATATCTAAAGTAAATAAATTAATGCCCGAGAACATGTTCATCACAAATGAGTTCCATTTCTAACTCAGTAGGGTTTGAAAATTGCATTGTTGATATAAACCATTTCATGTGCAGTGTTTTCTAAATTTTGTTGTTAACACTGTTACGACGATCGTTTGTAGAAAATTGTTGAGTAGTAATATTATTACAAGTTCAATTAAATTATTGATACAGTTGAAACAAGTGTTGATCGTCACACAAAGCACACTTATTTTTATCTGTTCTTCAGATAAGTACCATCACAAACGTACTATATATCCAGACGAGCCATTACGAGGGAAGGTTTGGTGAAATTTCGTATTATAATCGAGAACCCAATATAAAAATGATAAATTTTTTGCTCTTTAAAGGGAGAGACACTTTTCGGTAGGCGAAGGGATCGCTGTCGTTGATCACGGCGTAGAGATCGAACTGGCAACTACTAATAGTTTACAACAATATGAAGAGCTGGCTCGTGATCGAAACCGGAGAAAACAGATTGTTAATACGGTACGGGCCACCAATGGACTGTAAAACCCGTTAAAACAGAATCAGTAATTGTTGAACAGGAAATAGTCTTATTGTTTATATTTTAACATACAAACAATAATTCAATCGATTAATGGATTTTGATTTAATTTTAAATTTTAGAGTTAAATCATTATTCGAGTTATTTTTATTGAACTAATAATTAGAAGTTTTATTTTATTAAAACTAATTTGAAGTTACTAATTTGAAGTTTTATTTTATTTGTTTGATATTTCAAGAAACAAATTTATTTGATTTACTATTTATAAATGTGCATGTCTTTATAAATAGTAATAACACTACTAAACTTTACTTTTGTTGAATTTTTCAACCCTTATTGCTTGCTTAAGATACTTAAGATATTTTTATACGGCCAAAAATTCGCATCCCAGCGCGTCAGCGATCGAAAATAACAAAAGTATAACATGATCCATCGGATCGTATTATTTATTAATTTATTAACTAAAATAATTTAAAACGTATAATTTTAATTTAAGATAAGTAAATTAAATAAGAAAAATTTAAAAAAAAAAATTATAAAAAATTGTTTTATTAAAGTCAGTGACGAAATTATACAAAAAAGAGATAATAATGGAAACCCATTTATCCAAAAATAAATAAGTTGACCCTTGTTTCTGAAAACAATAGCATAGTGGATGCAACTCAGTTTGTTATTTTAAGTTGTGTTATTATATCATGCAATTATTCTTAATGTTCAAGATAATTCCATCAGGCAAGAATTAAAATCAATTTGAATAAATTCCTTACCAAGGAGAGCTTGAAATAAACGTGATTTAAATATCCGAATAACACGTTCAATTGCAATTCTTAATGCACGATCTTGTGGTGATGATAATCGTGAATGATAGTCCTCTAACAGCTCTAATGCACGATGTGCTTCTAGAAAAAGAACAATAAAATAATCATATCATTTTTTTATCAAATCATCTATAACAATTAATTTCAACTAAATTAAATAATTTTAAAAAATATATTTGTTTTAATAATAGTAAACTCTTTTCTTTTTCCCAGTTCTTGTTGGAATATTTGAATATGGCGCTGCGTGATATGTCGCACACGATAGGTGGATACAGTGCGATGTTTGGAGAGAAAGAAACCAATTTACTTAGGTGTGGTGTTCAGTAAGTAACCAAATAATATAAGACGTAAACATATACAGTTATCATCATACCATAATCAAATAATCAATAAATCGAAAGTTCGAATAAAGTATCTTGTAATTCGCTAGCACTGCAGCGACATTGAACATTACAACAGCGATTATTCAATGACATCATCATCTAAGAAAACCGTCCTCGTGAATTATACAACAACCAAAGTTCAATCAAATAAAAATTTGATATTTTAATTCAAAATGTTTATTATAGTGGAATTTTATTTTTTATTTATCATAAAAAATAAAATTCCACTATAATAAATATTTTGGCAGTCAAGTTGTCATCTGTCTCTGTATCTATTATAAACTAAAAAATAAATTTCATTTCCATGCCTTTTTATACTTTTTCCAGGGTATAGTGCTTTAGTTTTAAGGTATAATGTTTTATGACGTATTTTTCAAAAGTAGTTCGTAAAGTTTGTTCGTCATAGTATTAATTTTGTTGTTGAGTAGAAATTTATTTTTGCGATTTTTATTTATTTCAAATTCTTCTAGCCTGTTCGCTTTTTTTCATCTTGTACAGAATTTTTAGGTTTGTATCCATATTTGTGTAGTTGTGTTGTGTTTCATTGATATAGAGAGCAAATTTTGATTCAGTTTTCCACGAAAAAAAAAACGTATATGAATCAATCTCAAACACATCACAAAAACAATATAATCATTATTCATATAAAATATGAGATCATTTAATAAATTATTATAATCTGTTTGATGTAAATATCATACTATAATAAATTTAATAATATTCTTTACTATTTTTATTGGAAATATTTACATTTTAATAAAGAGTCCTCTAAATTAAAGACAGTTCATTTAACTCATCTTTTAAAATAATGGAATAATTACCAAATAATTTTTGATTGTGTCTCTCGTGCAATATAATAGATTTTTATTTGCAAAACTTAACCTTTCTCATGCTAATCAGGTGATGTATAATATTTATATGGAACTATTTGTGTATATTTCCCAAGCCGTGCTTGGTTCGTCCTGTAGTTTAAATGATCGTTTAATGTGAATATCGTACACTCAGAAAAAATATGATGACCAAAGTCTTAGTAATACAATTTGGTTACTTTAACACCAGTATTTTTGGTTACATTCACCAATTCTCTACTTTAATTCAAAAAATAAACATTTTGCTACTTGGTTAAATCAATAATTGATTAAAATCTAGTTAACCAAAATATTGGTCCGTGAATTTGGTTAAATTATCTAAAAAAAATATAGTTAAACAACCTAAGAATATATTTTAAATAACAAAGTTAAGTTTTTTCATTAATTAGTTGAATTGACCAAACAATTTAGCAGTGTAAACTAAGTTTTTAGTAACATTGACCAAACAATAATTATTTTTCAGAATTTTTTTAAAAGAATTTTGATAAAATATACCTTGATTAAAGTAACAGTATGTTTTTCACCAACAATGGTTTGGTTTAACCAAATATTAAGTTCAAATCATCACAATTCTTGGTTACTAGAAAACGGGATTTTATTAGAAATGTTATTTTACATGTCAGTTTGTGTTGTTTTTCTTCAGTGAAAACACGTTTGTGCTTCCCAATTTTGAACGATACTCCAAAAATAAACAATCAATTTTATACTGAATCAAAAAATTATGAGTTGTATCTGGATTTATTTGGTAAGCAACGTTTTAGTTTAAATAAGATTGGGTCACATTTTGACGATATTGTTCAATTGTAGCTGGAGAGAAATCATTTATTTAATTAAATTGGGACCAAATAGTGGGCCGCCTCAAATGCAAAACATCTGGCCCGAATACCTTATCAAAGAATTCATCACTCAAAGTTTCAGCATAGTCAGTTGTGCTTGTAAGCTACTATCATAAAATTTTCAATAAAAATTTCAATATTAATTTATTTTTTAATTTTAGAAGTCAAATTTGCATAAGCCTGTCATACAAAAATGACTGTCATATAAAAACGCCGTTTCGGCGGTTAAATTAAGGCGAATGGTTAGCTAGCTCGTCAGCGGATAAGTTAATAAAAATTTGGGGGAGCACACAAATTGGGCATAAGCGATGTGATAGTCGGCAATTTGTATCGGCGAGTGAAAATATGGAAAAACCTTAAAATATGGGAATGAGCTCTGGAAATGTCTTAAGACACTTAAGAGGAACAATAACTAAGTATTTTGTTGTAGTTTTAAATGTTACGGGCAGTTTCGACGAATCGGTACAAATATGGGATGTAGGAACGGCTAAATATTTAAAAACACTTCAGGCCTATCCAGATCCTGTTTTGGCGGTGCATTTCAATCATCCTGTTTAAGCGGTGCATTTCAATCGTGAAAATTTCCATCACACAATATTCCGTCTAGTTGCGATGGTTTATGTCAAATATGGGATACAGTAAGTGGACAATGTTTAAAAACTCTGATTGATGATGATAAGTGTCCGGGTTCGTTTGTTATATTTTCGCCAAATGGGAAGTATATATTGGCTGCACACTTGACAATACACTGAAGCTGTAGTATTAATCGAAAGGAAAAAGCTTGAAAACATGAAAAGAATGTAATCAAAATGTATTTAATTAAATAAAAATTGAATATACTAACATTATGTGTTGTTTAATCTAATGTTGAATTACCCCTAGCCCATTGTTTAAATTTACTAAATTTTTGGTACATTTAAACAATCAATTGATCTATACAACCAAAATAATCTCAAACATTGACTAAATTTTGGGTTATATCAAATAATAAAACTTGTTAAATCTAACTAAATCGTATGTGAAATTTACTTTTTGTTAGGCTAATTTAACTTTTTTATTTAGTTATTAAAAACAAATTTTTTTTTTGATATTTACAAAATAACCAAATACTTTTGGTTAAAGATACTTAATGTTTTATGTTAATAACCAAAGTTGGGTTATTTAAAATTAAAAATTATTTCAACCAAGATTTTAGTTATTTATTTTACTAAGGCATTTGGTTGGTTGAAAAATACTAAAACTTTGGTTAAATTGGCCTAGGTTTTTGGTGTTTTTGACCCAAGGTTTTTTCTGAGTGTAGGCGGTCTTAAGTTGCATGCGTATATAATCACAAAACTCACGAATAAACGAAGAAACCGAGATTGTTTTGGTCGTATCACTGTCCAATTTTTCGAACATGCAGTAATGCAGTTATTCACTTATATTCAATCGTACAGTTCTGGTGCTGTGGTATACATTAAAAATGAAAATATTTAGTGTACATAATTTTTGAAATTTAAATTTAATTATTTGCAGAATAAATATTAATTTTGAATATATTAATGTCAATTAGAAAAATTAGGATTTTCTGAATATTTGGAAAAATTTATCGGTAAATACTGTAGTGTTTTTTCGTCTTTGGTGTTTGCTACAATTTATATCACGTTATTACATTAACACTTAACCAATATTACTGTTACTTCTATCATTGGAGAATTGTGATGTTAATAAATAATATTTAGATTCATTTAGTGCGGCGTTCAAAATTATTTGATTTTTATTCTTTTTTATTTGTCTAGGAGAGGAATTTTGTGAAGAAAGCTTCAAGAATTTGCACTATAGCAGGTCATCGAAATTTATTCTGGGATAAATATTTAAAATTATACCAACGAGAAGAGGTTGAAAAATTTATTTTAATTTTATATATCAAAAACACTTTTTGTTTCGAACTATGTGGATATCCATTTGATTTAATTTAATTACAAAATCGAAATAAACAGTGTTTCTTGACAAAGCACCCAAATAGTTTAATATTTCCATGTAACTTGTATATATATATACATTATTTATATATTTATACAAAATTAATATTGCAAACTAGCTCTCTAGCATCTACGTTAAGTTGGACAACCGATTCCGGAAGTACACCCTCAAACTTTTTCAACACAATTCCGCTCTCGCTTGACACAGACTTTATATTATACGGTATACACCAAATTCTTGTTTGTAAATGTTTAAAATTTATTAATTTATACTATTAATAATTTATTAATTTATTTATAATTATAGTCTATTTTACCTACGAATGAATGGAAATTTGAAGATTATTTACCAGTATTAACCATTAATTGTTGTTGATCTTAAATCCGAGCGAGCTTCATAATTGTCGTCGCCTCCGGGTCCTCGTTCGTTAGAACGGGTGGGTAAAGTGACCTAGGTGTGGGGCGGGTCACGCTAAATGACGGCAGATGGGCTGGTTTACGGTGTTACGCGACCCGTGCCAACAAACTACCAGGCTGGGGGCCCATTTAACAAAGCCCAGTCGCAAACGGAGCCCTCTGGATACCTGGCGACTTCCAGTTGTAAGTAGCCTTACCTGCGTAAGCGGATCTCTGCGCAGGTGGACCATATATTTCTCCGACACTCGTGGGAACAACATGGAATCCAATAAAAACAAAACCGAGACCGGCACTCTCCAAAGGCCGGAAAAAACCGAGACCGGCACTCTCCAAAGGCCGGAAACAAAAAGTGAGAGCTCAAACCGTAAAGGTGGGGCTCCCTCAAAGACACCAGGGGGAAGCAAGTTCAAGGCTTTTAAGCCAGGGACGAGCGGAACTCAGGGTAAGTTAAGGGCTGCTGAGGGAGGTTCGACTAACGTCAACCAATCGAAGCAGCGCTATAGAGATAGACGCGCGGCGTTTAGAGTTTTGGACAGGTGGGCTGCAACCCCTGAGGGGCAGCTTACGGCTGAACAAAAGCAATCCGTGAGATGGGCCAAGAAAACGGTCGAAAACTCAGAGAGGGACCATGTGTCAAAAAGACAGCGGTCCCAGGATGAGTTGGAGTTCGTGGACACAAAACGGCCCAAAATGCAGGCGGAGAAGGAAACTCCTCACAAGGTTTTGCCTCCTAACAAGGCTAGACCAAAATCCTTCAGGGATATTGTGAAGGACCGTTTGTTGGTGCTAGCCGTCATTGACAGGAGTCATGAAGATGGGAGCATCACCATGGGAAAATGGAGTTTGGTGTACAATGCACTAAACTCCGTTTTCCTAAGGATCCTGAGAGAAAATCCAGGACCCCCTCCATCCTGCAGAGATGCGGGCTGGCATCAAGGGCGCGTTAAACTTATAGCGTGCTCTGATGCCAGATCAGTGGAGCTTTATAAAAAGGCGGTAGCGGAGGTGGGAGAGGTGTGGCAAGGCGCGAAGCTGGCGGCTGTAGGCAGGGAAGAGATTCCTAGCAGGCCAAGAGCACGCGTCTGGCTGCCAACCGAACCAGCTAGCCCAGAAGAGATTCTTGAGATAATCAGAATCAGCAACCCCGATCTTCCGACAGGAAACTGGAAGATCGTGAGGCAAGAGGATGCAAGGGGGGGCTCCAGATTATCAACGATGATAATCAACACGGAGTCCCTGGCGCCGCTTGCCGCGACTAAGGGAGTAATCGACTTCGGTTTCGGGTCGATTACTCTCAAAGTATACAAAAAAGACGAGGCTGAAACACGAGAGGAAGGCAGCCCGTCCACAACTGATGCAGTTGCACTTGGAGGAGAGACAGCCCAACCGATGGAGCTCTCCGAGGTGACCGCACTTGGAGAGAAGATGGGCAGCCGACTGTCCCTGGCGTCAGACGAAGAAAACCTGTCGGACCCAAGGGACGGAAGGACTGCAAACGTCGGGGAAACAAGTTCCATGGGGGGCGAGACGGGAGAAACCGGCGACTCCAATGGAAACAAAGGAAACTAGCCTGCGGTAGCGGGGAGTAAACAGGTAAGTAGGCTGAACTTGGTAAATTTTTGCTAAATTTAATACAAATTAACCTACACCATTCAAAGGCGGCGTCGGCCGCCTTACTCCTCAGACTGACTAGATCAGAAGAGGACGTGGTCCTTATTCAAGAACCTTGGATAAACACCAACAGGATCTGTGGCCTTAAAATGAAGGGGTATAACTTATTATACTCAAGAAATTCGGGGAATATCAGATCCTGCATTCTTGGAAAAAATAATTTAAATATGTTCCTTCTTCCTCAATACAGCAATGGTGACGTAACTGCGGTCAGCCTAGAGGTTGATGGCAGTATATTTTGGCTGGTCTCAGCCTATTTGGAACGGGACAAACAGGTTCCGCCGGATAACCTGGGGGACCTGGTCCTCGAATCGTACAGGAAGAAGATTGGGGTGCTCCTTGGAGGTGATGTAAATGCGCACCACGCAATCTGGGGAAGCACTGATATCAACGAGAGAGGTGAGTTACTTTTTGATTACATTTTAAACAACAACCTCATGGTGTGTAATATTGGGCAAGAACCCACTTTTATTACTAAAAATCGGCAGGAGGTTCTGGACGTAACCTTCGCCTCAAAAAACCTGTACCCTTTGGTCAGGGAATGGAGAGTGGCGAAGGAACACTCCTTCTCTGACCATCGTTACATAACATTTAGTCTTAACGTTTCCCCTGCCACCCGGAAACCTTTCAGGAATCCCAGAAAGATAAACTGGAGCAAGTACGGGGAAACCCTTATAGGACTACTATTACCAGAGACCCCTGAACCACCAGCGACAGTGAAGGAACTGAACAGCATAGTGGAAACTTTCACAATTGCTTGCAATCGGTCCTTCAACGCTGCTTGCCCAATAGTTAAACCCAGGGGCAAGCAAAAACCGGCATGGTGGTCTAAGGAACTGGGGACCTACCGGAAGGCGTGTAGGAAAGCATTTAATAGAGCCAAAAGTACGAGAGAGGCTCAGGACTGGGACTCCTACAAGGAGGACCTCAAGATATACAAAAAAGAATTAAGGAAGGCACAGAGGAAATCATGGAGACTCTTCTGTGACAAAATAGAAGAAGTCTCCGAGACCTCTCATCTTAGGAAGATTTTGTCTACCAATCCTACCAGTCCCAGTTATTTAATTAAACCAGATGGATCCTGGACTGCTTCTAGTAAGGAATCCTTGGAACTTCTCATCGAAACCCACTTTCCGGGAAGCTTCGATGACTCGACAGGGACTGGTACTCATCAAGAAGCAAACGTAATGCGCATAGAAGATATCGTAACCAAAGAACGGATCCTATGGGCAATTGAAGGGTTCAAACCCTATAAATCGGCGGGCCCTGACCGTATTATTCCCGCGGAGCTTCAGAAAAACTCGAGGGTTATGCTCCCCTGGTTGGAGGTAATCTTCAAAGGGTGTTTAAAACTTGTCTGTACTCCGCGGGAGTGGATGGAGGTCAGAGTGATTTTTATTCCGAAAGCGGGTAAATGCTCGCAGGGCTACCCTAAAGACTTAAGACCAATAACTCTATCATCCTTTCTATTGAAAACCTTGGAAAGGCTGATAGATATCTACATACGCTCAAAAATTAGACCTAGTGACTGGGCTCAGACTCAGCACGCTTACTGTAAAGGGAAGTCTGTGGACACAGCTCTGCATGCCCTGGTAAGTACAATTGAGAAATCATTATTCTCGCAAGAGTTTTGTATGGTGGCGTTTCTTGACATTGAAGGCGCCTTTAACAATGTAAGGAAGGAGGCAATTCTGGAGGGATTGTCGCTACTAGGTGTGGATTACCCTATAAGTAGGTTAATCAATCATATGCTTGGGTGCAGGATGATTAACTCAGAGCTGGGGGAATCCACCATCAGGAGACGGGTGACTAGGGGAACCCCACAGGGAGGTGTTCTGTCTCCTCTGCTCTGGAACATAGCAATCAATGAGCTGCTATTAAAGCTGGAGAGAGAAGGGATCGGAGTGATTGCTTATGCAGATGATGTAGCGATAGCTGTCTCTGGGAAATACATAAGCACAGTGGCGGAGGTAATCCAAAATGCCCTCCTAATTATAGCGAGGTGGGCCACCAAATGTGGACTGGCAATTAGCGCGTCTAAAACTGAATTGGTACTATTTACGAGGAAATATAAAATCCCTGTAGTAGATCCACCTCTCCTAAATGGTAACAGACTAGCTTTTACGGACAAGGCAAGATTTCTAGGCGTAATCTTGGACAGTAAGCTAAGCTGGAAACCCAACATTCTGGAAAGAGTAAACAAGGCCAATATAGCTTTGTACTCGTGTAGGAACGCCATCGGAAAGAGATGGGGCCTGACGCCGGAGCTGGTACACTGGCTATACACTTCCGTAGTAAGACCTGTACTTATGTATGGGGTGAGCGTGTGGTGGCCAGCTCTTGATAAAATAACATACAGAAAAAGGATTGAGAAGGTGCAAAGAACGGCCTGCATGCTTATAAGCGGGGCACTGAGGACAACACCTACAAGTGCCTTAGAGGTCTTGTTTCACCTTCTCCCCGTGGACATTTATGGTAAGCAGATGGCGTCGATTACGGCCACTCGACTATCAGCCATATCTCAGTGGAAATGTCTTCAAATAGGACACTCGACGATAGTCAGATCGCTGAGGAAAGAACTGGCGAATATTGACTATGTTACACCGACTCTGTGCTTCGAGAAAAGGTTCAAAACCACCTGCCCTTCAAGGGAATCCTGGAGGAGCGGGTTGGCAGCTGAAACGGGAGCATTGCAGTTCTTTACGGATGGCTCCAAGCTAGACGGTAAAGTAGGAGCTGGAGTCTTCTGTGATAAACTAGAGGTAGATATAGCAGTTCGCCTCCCTGATCACTGCAGTGTGTACCAGGCAGAAGTGATAGCGATTGAAGAGGTCCTGAACTGGTTGAAACATAATGTGGTATCCTCGACTGATATCGCAATTTATGTGGACAGTCAGGCGGCAATCAAGTCGCTGGGTTCTGTTTCTCTAACTTCTAGAGTGGCGTTGGGTTGCCGCTCGTCTCTTAATGAGATGAGTGAGCATTTCAACATCCAGGTAGTCTGGGTCCCCGGCCACTCAGACGTTATGGGAAACTGCAGGGCGGACGAACTAGCGAGGCACGGTACAACTCTCCAACTGCTACCGGAAAGGGCGAAGTTGGGGAGACCCATTAACGCACTAAGGACTGTGCTTAAAAAAGAGGCGGAAGCCTCTGCGAACAATAGGTGGACGAACACCCTCTCATGTAGAGTGGCAAGACAAGTCTGGCCAAAGCTGAACTTGAAACGCTCAAAGGCACTTATCTCCCTGCGAAGACGTGAACTTAAAACGGTCGTGGGGATACTCACAGGACACTGCCTTCTTGGAGAACATGCGAGAAGGCTGGGTCTGGAAGTAAATGACTTTTGCAGAAGCTGTAGGGACGAGGAGGAGGAAGAGACGTTAGTCCACCTCCTATGCTCATGCCCGGCTTTGGCACACAAAAGACATGAATATCTGGGTATGTTTTTGATGGACTGCCTTTCCGATCTCGAGAACTGTAATGTGCGAGACTTGTTACGCTACGTAGGCAGCTCTAACTGGTTCACATAGGGGTAAAAGGGGAGTAAGATCCTGTGGTATCACAGCGGACCGTTTCCGGTCTAAGTGTGCTGTAGCAGCCACTCAACCTAACCTAACCTAACCTAAATCCGAGCGAGAAAAAAAAGGAAGCTGTTCATAACTCTGCGTAGGATAACTGACCTGGTGTTCGCTGATACTATAGATGACTCATCAATAAAAGCTATGGAAGAGTTGGTATCACATCATCATACCAAATCTACTACTTCTAGAAGAGATATATGTAAAACTATATTTGAAGGTAATGTGGATTTTAAAGATAACATATCATTTGGAAAACTACTAAAAAATAAAAATTATTCTTGGATTAGTATTAACAACCGAAAAATTAAAATTAATTCGGTTTTAAATAATGGTTCTGATGGAGTCAATTCTCTTTTCTTCAAAGTGAAAGAAATTTAATATGATTGTATAAATGCTTTAATTATAATTAATTCTATTTTGGAAATGAAAA
Source organism: Tipula lateralis (assembly GCA_963932295.1). NCBI lineage: Eukaryota > Metazoa > Arthropoda > Insecta > Diptera > Tipulidae > Tipula > Tipula lateralis. The sequence goes on along the minus strand of OZ010736.1, from coordinate 85,375,322 downwards.
CCCTTTATTTTGATAATCACCTTTATTCGTTTTGTGTTGAAAAAACCAATACTTTAGTAGAACAAAAAATTAATTTGAATGATTTCTTTGCACAAATATCTATGATAAAACCTCATAAAAAAATTATATAGTATTTAATTAATTACTTCTTTAGAAATAGAATTATTTAATATAATAATAAATATGTCAAATTATTAATAAATAATAAAATAATAAATTTAAAATATTGTTGTTTTATTTACTAATAATTCTCATTATAGAGTATAAAATTTAATAAATTATATTGGAATAAATCCATTATAATTTAAATAAGAGTTCTAAAGAAATTTAGAAGTTCTAAAGACCTTTTCTTATAAAAGTTAAAGTTACTCTATTTTCTTATAATAGTTATTGATATATCAACCAGACCAACTTTATTATATTTATAATAACCTCTTTTAATTTAAAAAGAGATCACTTATAATTAATATTATTAAATACAATAATTGTTGAGATTACAACAACAATTATTACAACAAACTGCGGATGAATAACTTACATGCTGAATAGCCATTATTTACACATTATCTTTTATTCATTTGCATCGTTTTAAGTAACTTGAGTAAGCATGGCATATATGAGTATTTATTCTCATACAGTTTTTGTTTACTATTATAAATTTCTTATTGTCTATTAAAAATGAAATGCTGACTAGGCTATTTAGATAATAAAATCACGTATATGAACCGTAGAATTATTAAAATAAATCAGAATAGATTTAAATCACCAACGTATAAGTTTATTTTCAATTCAAATTAATTTAATTCACTGTTAATAAATGGTTCTTCGAGCCTAAGAACAACGTAAAACAAAAGTGAAATAATAACCAGCAAACAACAGCAGCCAAAAACAAAATATAGTCCACGAACAAAAAGCTATTGAACAACTTAAATACAAATCAGCCAACCAACAACAGGCAAAATGGATGAAGTTCTACAAAAACAAGAGGAAATAGCAGAGAAGCTGTTTCAACTTTATTCAAATTATAAAAAAGACAGAGAAGCCAGGAAAACCATCCGGTATCCCGAAGCCGCATTGAGAACATTAGATAGTCGCATCGAAAACATTATATGCCGACTACAAAGGCAATGATGATAAAATTCGACAAACAGTTCCCCAATTAAAGGGAACAAATGCGTACTACGAACAACGGAAAAAGGTTTTAGACACGTATACGACCTTCATCGAGGAAATGCGTACCCGTCTTCATAACGGTGCGCCATTCACACCAACGCTACAAACAACCAGTTTCAACTTCAACCCACCTGACGGGAAGGAGAAGGAAAATACAGAATAACAAGATTATTCAACAACAAAATATGAACCAGCAATAGAAGAAAGTATATATCTCAAAAATTAATTTTTTTTTTTTTTTTTTTTTTTTTTTTTTTTTTTTTCGGTTTTTACAGGCCATTATTGGCCCGTACCGTGTCAACAATCTGGCTCCAACAGTTTCGATCACGAGCCAGCTCTTCATACTGTTGCAAGCAACCAGAAGATGCCAGATCGCTCTCTACGCCGTGGAGCCATCGTCGCCGACAGCAACCTCTTCGCCTACCGAAAGGCGGTTCTCCCTTCAAAGATCGCTGTATCATTCGTTTCGGATCAGCACGCAGAACGTGACCAAGCCAGCGTATTCGCTGTCCTTTGATTTCATGCACGATATCAGGAATTTGCATTAAATTCCTGATCTCGTGATTGAAAAGAACTCGGTATGTGCCATCAACGTCGCGTTTTGGGCCATATATCACACGCATGATTCTTCTCTCGAATGTTAGAAGCCATCTTTCGTATTCATGCGTCAAGGTCCAACTCTCACATCCATACATGACAACGGGTCTGATCAACACTCTGTACAGCTACAGCTTATCCGTATTTGCAAGATATTTTGATTTCAGCAGTGGACGTAGAGGATACAAAGCCCGATTGCCAGCGGCAAGCCGAACCTTGATATCCTCTCCCACACTATTATCGTGAGTAATGAGAGATCCAAGATACTTGAATCTCATCACTCCTTCAAACGTGTGGTTTCCACTACTGAGATCACTTGCGTCTTGGTCTCGAAAACCAGAGATCAGATATTTGGTTTTGGACTCATTGATTTTGAGACCAACGGAAGCTGAAAACTGTTCCAGTGGATCAAGTATCTCTTTCACTCCGTTGCCATTTAATCCAATCACACAGATATCATCTGCATACGCAAGAAGTTGATTGGATTGTCGGAATAAGATATTGTCCTGAGGTGTTGCACTTTTACGAAGGATGTATTCCAACATGAGATTAAAAAGTATCGGGGACAGCGCATCTCCTTGTCGAACACCGGAATTGATTGCAAAAATTCTCGATAGCCTGTTCTCAACTTTGACACAGCATTGTGACTGCGTTACTGTCATTTTACACAGATGTACATATTTTTGTGGTATTCCTAAATATTCAAGCGCATACCATAGCCTCTCTCGATTGATCGAGTCATAGGCTTGCTTGAAATCTAGGAACACCTGGTGTACATCGCGAGATGTTTCGTAGTACTTGGAAAGAATCATCCGTAGCGAAAAAACTTGATCAGTGACTGACCGATTTGGACGAAATCCTCCTTGGTAGTCACCGACAATTTCCTCCGCTAGAGGAGTAATTCTTCCCAAGATGATGTAAGACAGTAACTTATATGCTGTGCAAAGGAGAGCTATACCGCGATAATTCTCGCATTTCATGCGATCACCCTTTTTGAAAATTGGGCATAACGCGGCCACTTTCCATTCGTCAGGCATAACTTCATTTCGCCATACCAATCGAATAAGGTCGAAAAGACAGTTCCACAAAGTTAGCCCTCCGAATATCAAGAGCTCTGAATTAATGCAATCAACTCCTGGTGAACGATTTTTCTTTAATCTCTGCATGGCCATTGTGAATTCCTCATAGGATGGATCCTCAATGAACATCTCCGCGGTCTGTATTTGAGGGTATTCAAATACAGCTTGTGATACATGTGGAACATGAAGTAGATCAGAAAAATGTTCACGCCATGTATCGAGTACCGCATCGACGTTAACACAGAGGTTTCCATCCTGGTCCCGAATGGCAGTTGACCGAGATCTTAAGGTATGGTGCAATTCGGTGATTCCTTTAAAGAAACCACGCGAATTGTGCTCATTGCTGAGTTGTTGTACTCTTAAGACCTTGGCCTTCCACCATTCGCGCTTCTTCTGTCTACCCTTGCAATTGTAAACCGAGTCTGCGCTTCATTGTGGGCTATATTGCGTTGCTCAACAGCAAGACGACACTCCTCATCAAACCAATCATTTTTGGGCTTAGTTTTCACTATACCGAGAGTGTGCTGGGCAGCATCGACAACCGAGGTTTTCAATACTTCCCAGACACTGTTCACATCATCAGATTGGTAATTGGATCGTAAGATGCTATTGCTGACAAGATCTTGGTATTTTCGTTGCGTTTCTTCATTTATCAGACCTTCACAGGAGAATCGCGTTTTATATTCTCCTGTCCTCCTTGACTTGTACGAAAATTTCCATCGCAGCTTTGCAGCAACCATAAAATGGTCACTGCCTACGAATTAATTAATAAAACAACAAAATATAAAAATGCGGAGTTTATACAAGGAAATAAGGTCAACACAAACCAAGCTGGAAGATGGAGCACAAGAACCAGCCCTAAACCTTGCCTAATCGCTCATGGAGAAAGCGATGAATGGAATAATAGAGCTACACAAAACAATATGCTTAGAAGCAACAGATGCCGATGAAGCGAACATCAAGTACTTCTTGGAGGAACATTTTGATAATATAAAGAAGGCATACGATGACATGGCAATAGACGTCACAACAGCAATCAAGCAGCAACAAGTTGGTATCCACCACTCAACTGAAATAAAGTTACCACAAATACAAATACCGTACTTTACGGGAGAGAATATGAATTGGATGGCATTTCGTGATGTTTTTGAGAAACTAGTACACAACAACAGAGTACTAACCAACATACACAAGATCAGCTATCTAAAACAATGCGTTAGAGGTCAAGCAGCATCAAGACTCCTACAAATAGAGCGTAAATTGATTAATAACCCAGCAAAAACGATTATAAAAGTTTCGTGAACGAGTATGAATCATTAGGTCATATGAAGTTGACAAAGTTTATGAACAACAACGTTGAAGGAAAAATATACTATTTACCTCATCATGCTGTTATTAAAGAAGAAAGTACTTCTTCAAAATTGAGACTAGTATTCGACGCATCTGCAAAAACCACGTCGAAGTTAAGCCTGAATGACAATCTATTAAATGGGCCTATATTACAACAAGACCTGGTAGGAGTGCAGTGTTAGTCGTCACACTGAGTGGACGTGTTTTTTCCACTCGGTGTTTAATTAAATAAAATAAATTCGTTTGTGTGTGTCTGTGGCTTAATTTTTGGAATCTCAGATGAGTATCGTTATTATATTATATAATATTTAATATTAAATTATATTATATATATATATATATATATATATATATATATATATATATATATATATATATATATATATATATATATTGCATTATATATTTAGGTTTTAGTGTTATATATTATGGGGGATGTACATATATCGTATTTGTGTGTGTCAGTTTGCATGGTGTATACATTGCCAGTAATGGTATTGGTATATAGTTATATACATCAATTTCAATATCACACACACAATTTTTCGTTGAAAACGATTGTATGCGACACGTGTGTTTTTGTTTTGTTTCTTTTGACGAGCCAATCCCATAATTCGATCTTCATAAATTTCCCCTTTCCTCTGGATGATTTTTTCTATTTTGTTTTGTGTATCATAATATATATATCAAGGCATACAGTGGGGGGAATTTTTGGAGATTTTTGAATTGTATTGTAACGCGTTCACTGCATGTGTATTTGTGTCTTTTTATATACATCAGTTGTGGAAACAAAGCCCACTGTAGTGTGTGTGTGTTCACACACACTAAAGTCGGTTTTGTGTGGAAAACACAAATGCACATTCTATACTCTAAATTTTGATGTCCTATTGTCCTTGAAAACGATTGCATATAAATTTTTGTTAAATTTTATATAGCAAGTTAATTTGTTTTTGTTTTCTTAGTTGCATTAGTCAAATAAAATTCTAAATATGTATTTGACTATGTATTTCCCTTCCCTTTTGTTTTATATATTTTGCTTGTATATAGATCAAGTATAGATCAATAATATGGCAATGCGTATACGGGCAATGTATACAGGTTTGATATTGTTTATATTTGTGTATATATAATATAATATATAAATACATACAGTGCCTCACATAAATTACTGGTTTTTGGTTTTGCTATTTGATAGGTTTGCATGTAATGTTCTTGTATTTAATCATTGTTTGAGAATTTAAATTTAGTTTTTGGCTGTAATTAGGATTTTAATGCGGTGCCATGTAAAGATTAATGGTCGAAGGGTCAGTTTTTATACGACCAGGGAGGTGACTTGTATGTGGGGTGTGTGGAGCGGTTATGGTGGATATTCTGGGTTCCAGTGGATTTTATTCGTGTTTGAAATTTCATATGTAAGCGGAGGTTTTCGGCCTTTGCCTTGGTTGGATTGATTTTTATGGTTGTCTTAGGTGGGTTTAGTTTTGGAAGCTTCCTTTCAACTGCAGAGGTGCTGAGGGGTGCGGAGCGAATTGATGGCGTGTAGTTCCAGGTATCGATAGAGGTTGCTTCCTCCAACATGTTCTTGTTCGGTTTTGGCTCGGTCCGAAGTCTGGTGGCGTCCTCCGAAACTAGCCGCGGTATCGGGGCTTCCTATTGAACTGCAGGATTGATTGTTTAGTGATTTTAAGTCATGATTGTGGAGTTGTTTCAGTCTTGTTGACATTTGAATGTTGTTGCTTTTAATTTTTCGTCGTTCGAATCGGGCCTACGCTTGACTTGGTCGCGGGTTTCGGGATTGAATGGTTATCAGCCGTAGTCCCGGGGTGCGTTGCCGGTGATGGAGAATGCAGGTTTTGTCTTCTATCGGGTTTGAGTGTCCTTGTTTTGGAGAGTTTTAAAAGATGCGTATGCCTTCGTTCAGGGTGTCACTTTGCTGTAGGTGTGGCGGATCTGCTTCGATTTTTACTGTTTATGGGTTCAGTTCAGGCGCTGATTCAAATTTGCTATAGTTTTAAAAAGAGGAATAGTTGGTGTTGACTTCGAGGAGCTCCATTCATATCATTTGATAGGAAGTCGTATCTGAGTGCGAAATATAGTATAAGTTGAGGTAACGGTGTATAGTACAAGGGTGCGTGTGTGTGACACATAGGTAATAAGGAAAGTGTACACATTCTCAGGGATTTTGAAGGACAGGAGTGTTTAGTTTTGATGCAGAACACGAGTCTGTATCTTCCATTATCGAAGGTACATTTTGGGATTGTGGTTGAGGGTTGTTTAGTCTGGAAGTTAGTGACGGGTCGGGCGGAGATTTAACTGTAGCAGCGGGCAGTTGGAACTTTTAGAATGTTTGGGCGTCGGCGGGATTTTAGCAGTTTTGCAGTGGTGGTTTGGAAGCATTCAATTTTGTAGTATAGGGAGGTTTTGATGTTTTGGTTGGATTTTTGGAGAATGTCGCTCGATTCTGGAGTGGGCTGGGATTGTGCAGGAGTATCTTGGAGGAAGCAGTTTTTCTAGGTATTTGTAGCTGCATGCGTGTAATTTGTTGTTAGCCTCATGGTACTGATGTGGTTTGGAGGGGGGGGAGGTAGATTTCGTGGCTGGATGTGATTGGGACGGGCATGATGGTTGAGCTAGTTGCGGTGGTGGTTGGGAGCCTTTGTTGGCATGTCGGGTTTTCGACGCGAGTGGGATTAGTTGGGAGCCGGAGTATTCGCTGGAATGTGGGGTGTTTGGATGGATTTCGGTTTGTTGGAAGTCAGTTGAGATAGGTCTGCACTTTCTGTTTTTATTTTTGTGTAGGTTGGTGTCCCGTTGTTGAGGGTGCTCTGAATGAGTTTGTGTTTTGGATATTTACGATTGGGTTCTCGTGTTAAAGTTTGTTTACTACTAATAGATGTATGTTTGGTTGAATGTTGAGTTTGGATCGTGTTTGGTTTCCTTGAATGGGGTTCGCTCCGGAGGTGTCGATTTCCTCCATTTTTTGGGTGCTTCTGCTCCATACTTTCTGCATATATGTGGCATCCCTGCCTGTGTGTCGTGCATGCGTGCCTGTGAGTTGTCTATGCGTTATTTCAATTTATCAAGTTTTGTATTATGTTTCATATTTGGGTTTAATGGTGCTTTTTAAAAGCGATACCAGTTGTTCTATTTTTGATTAATGAACGGTGAAGGTCGGGGCGCATCTACTACGTTTGTAGTAGAGTGGCATTCCTGATCACGACCATTTATATAAAAATAATAATAATCTATATAAAAGGTTTGGTTTTAATAATTTATATAAGTGTAAATATGACTATAGTTGGAGGGGGCTTACAAGGAAAGTTTATTTTATTTAAAAAAAAGAGTTTGCATAATTTTTGAATATAAAACGTTTTCAGAGATTTATTTTGATTTTCTGACAAACATATTCTGGTATTATGGTATCATCAGCGTAATGGTTGACGGGTACTTTATCTGGCATACCATATTAATTTAATTTATTGTTGCAGATTCTGGTGCCGTGAGTTAATTAATTAAGAATTTGTGATTTTGTTGAACTATGATTGGTGTGTGGACTGGAGTTTGGATAAATAATAAAATTAATAATAATTAAGTTACAGATTCCTATTTAGTAAATTTATTTTTGTAATTTTGTGTGACTGATTTGATTATGTGAATGATAATGTGAAAATGATATATGTAGATCTTACTAACAAATTATAATACATTATTTTATTACTTTACTAATTATGTAACAGAAAAATGGTTCTGCTGAAGATTTTCGCCCTAGTCTATTTTGAATCTCTGATGAGCATGTTACAGACGACTTATGGTAACATTATCGTAATGGATGGCTTAAACTATTATATCATATTAATTAAATTGTTTCAGATACCTGAGCCATAAGTTAAAAAAAAAAATTTCTTTCAGAGTTCTACTCATGTTTAATTAGATTAGTTGTGCGGATGGGAGTTGAAATAAATAATCAAATTAATTAGTTAAGTTACAGATTCCTGAGCGACTAACTAATAAATTTATTTTAGGATTTTAGTTTTAATCTAGTTTTAATGTTATTCAAAATACAGCAGAGCAGATAGGTGTTGCGGACTGGAGAATGCTGATTGGCGATTGCAGACTAGTAAATTAGAATTGTGATTGTCTTGTGATTATCTATTAATAGTAGTATAGTACCGACTGTCATGGTGTCTGTAACCGGGTCGCTCTTTCCTAACTAATATACCTTCCTATCCTTACCTATCGTTTTATGTAAACGGCTGTAGGAATAGGCCCGGCGTTATCCGGGAATCTTGCCTAGCGCTTGGTCCTACAGTCCTATCAATCAATCATCAATCAATCAATATTACAACAAGACCTGGTGCACATTCTAATGAGATGGCGCACTCATAAAATTACATTCTCAGCCGACATTGAAAAAAATGTTCAGGCAAATCAAAATGTACGAGAATGATCAAAACTATCAAAGAGTTTTGTGGAGAGACTCATTTTCTGAACCTATAAAGGAGTAAAAGTTAACAACGGTTACATATGAAACAACCCTCGCGTCATATCTGGCAATAAAAACACTACAGCAACTAGCGGATGATGACGTAAAACTTTATCCCAATGCGGCAAAAATAACAATGCAAGATTTCTATGTCGATAATGAGACATTACATTGTGAGTGAGACCTTAGAAGAAGCTAAGGCAGCACGAGACGAACTGATCAACTTGTTGAAAGGAGGAGGTTTTCCTTTGCGAAAATGGATCAGTAATGAAACATCACTTTTAGAGGAATTACCGTCAGAGCTAAAGGAACTTGGTCCAAAACAGATTCAAGAAGATGACAGCATAAAAACACTTGGCATATTGTGGTATCCAGTAACTGATTCATTTCAATTTAAAATTAAACTCCCGAAATCAAAGAATCAAACAAAAAGGTCGTTTTTATCGCAAATATCAATAATTTACGACCCGTTGGGATGGCTTTCCCCAGTTTTAATTATCCCTAAAATAATGTTTCAAGAGCTATGGCTACAAAACTTATCATGTGATCATGAATTACTATCAGAATTCGAACAAAGGTGGGAAAAATTACGACATCTTAAGCGCAATAGAAGACATCAACATACCGAAATGGAATAAAAGACTCAAAACTATGTAACATAAAATACGAACTTCATGGATTTGCCGATGCTACAAAAAAAGCATATGCAGCTGTCGTTTATACGAAAGTAACAACATTCGACAGCAAAATCATTACTACTCTTATAGCAGCAAAAACAAAGGTAGCTCTAGTCAAAATCAAAATTTCACTTCCAAGGTTAGAACTTTGTGGAGCACTCTTAGTGGCAAAACTATTGGATCAAGTATCATCAGCCATGAAATTGAAAAATATACGCTTTGATCGATTCAACAATTGTACTGGCATGGCTTAATAAGCCACCAAGCAAATGGAAAACATTCGTCTCTAATAGAGTAGCACAACTTCAACAACTTACAAAAACAGCAAATGGTGCCACATTAATTCTGAAGAAAATCCTTCAGATTGTGCCACAAGAGGTTTAAATGCAGAAAAGCTGCAGGAGCACATTCTGTGGTGGAAGGGACCAGACTGTCTAAATAAAGACAATTCAAAACATGGACAACCAAATGTCGAAACACGCAATTAGAAGTAAGATGTCACCTAGTTGCAGCTCCCGAGATAAAGGAAGCAGACGAATATATGAAGCAATTTTCTACTCTAACTCGCCTATTACGAGTTACATCCCTTTGCCGAAGATTCATCACGAAGAAAACAGGTCCAATCACAACAACAGAATTAAACGAAACAATGAATAAATTAACCAAAATGGTCCAAAAAGGGGGATTCGGTGTAACGCAAGCTAATATTGAGCAACTCAAAGGTAAACATAAATTGGTTTCCCTTTACCAATTCCTGGATAACAAGGGTATTCTAAGAGTTGGAGGAAGGATAGAAAATACCATTCTCAACTTTAATCAAAAACATCCTGCAATTTTACCGGCAAAACATCATTTCACGTCACTGATAGTTGGCAATTCGCATAGAAATACAATGCATGGTGGAAAAACTTTAACATTAGTTAATGTCAGACAAAAATTTTGGGTTATCAAGGGTGCCAGAACAGTAAAACAACAATTACAAAAATGTGTCAAATGTACGAGACTGAAAATGAACATGTCGCAACAGTTAATGGGAAATCTGCCGACTGTAAGAACAACAATAACGAGGTCATTTACTAACACAGGCATCGATTATGCTGGAACGATGGAACTAAGGGTGTTAAAAGTATGTTTAAGTACGAAAGCGGTTCATCTAGAAGTAGCTAGCGACTTACAGCACAAGCATTCATAGCTGCCTATAAACGATTCATTGGAAGAAGAGGACCGGTTAAAAATCTCTATAGCGAAACCGGTACGAATTTTGTATCAGCAAACAAGATATTAAAACATAATATTAACTTACAATTTGCAGAGTATAACGAACAAATATACAACGAATTAACAACATCCGAAGTCAACTGGCATCAATAATTCAAACTTCTAGCTATACTCACTTCAAATAATCTGTGTAATAGGATTAGTAGCAGCAGGGACATCGCCCAAATTCAACATATTAAGATTCACTGCACGCATCCTACATAATCAATAGCGAATGGAGAATCATAGCATACTACAATTTAACAACGTATTGGGCAGAACTAAAACATCTTGAAGAAACCACTCGACAGTTACACGATTTTTGCGAGGACAGATCTTACATCAATACCAATACTCTCCATGTACACGTAAAAAACCACTGCAGGGGAATTTTATATCAAATTCAAAATTTCTACTTCGAATTGAAGGAACAAAACGAGATACTAAGCACTCTAGGAAAAAATGAAAATTCTCGTCAACGAAGATCACCGTTCGACTTTGTTGGTACAATAGCCAATGAACTTTTTGGTGTACTCGACCAACGTGCTGGAAACCTCTACAAGGAAAACATAGAACATCTAAATCAAAACCAGCAACATCACCAAAAGCTCTTAAGACGTATTGATCGTTTTGATCGTATTTTGACGTTTATATATAAAAATAAGCAAAACGTTATCGTAATTTTACGTAAATTTTAAAAAAGATTAATAATAATTACTATTAATAAAATAATTATTAAAATTAATAAAATAATTACTAAAATGAAAAAATTACTAAATTAATAAATTTGTTTATATAGAAATCCGACAATACAAGTTTCATAATAGGGTATATCCGTGTCGAATCGACTCGGATTTATTTCATAATAGACCCCCTGATCTCAATATCATGAAAAACGTGTGGGGTTGGCTGTCTCAGAAAGTTTACGAAGGTGGTCGACAATTCGACAGTAAAGAAACCTTATTAAGGCGATAAATGAAGCCTGTGGCCCTATTCTGGTTTTCCCTGGGAATTGGGAATTGGGAAAAAAAATTTCCCAATTCCCAACTATAATAATTCCCAATATTTTATTCCCCAATCCCCAAAAGTGTATTCTGGCGTGCTGGGAATTATTTCCCCTCTGTGAAACAAATAGTTTTAAATGTTCGCCACTAGAGTACCTTTTTAATGGTTTTTTTCATGGTGCGCTATGTTATTATATCTGAATATGATTTAAATATTGATGGATGAATAACAAATTTAAAAAAAATAGATGTTTTCGCTTTTGAAAAACAAAAAATTTTTAGGGTCGGAATTATTTTCTACGAGTATTTATGAATGAGCTAATTTTTTTTATATTTTAGGGCAGATAAGACCAAATTTAAAAAAAAAAGTGTGTTTTTGCTTATAAGAAATAATAAAAAAATTTAAATTTATACTCTAGTATTATGATTATGAGTATTTTACCATAAGAAATATGAATTCCCAACAATTTTAATAGGGAAAACTAAACGTCAAAACTGTTATAATTGGGAATTATTTTTTCCAAACAAAATATTTTTCCCAATAGCCAGAATACACTTTTGGAAAAAATAATTCCCAACTGTAATAAAAACGTCAAAAATTCCCAATTCCCAATTCCCTGGGAAAACCAGAATAGGGCCACTGGAACCAAATTTCTTTAGATTATTTAAAATCTTTGCATGACTCCATCTCAAGCAGGTTGTATGAAGTTATTTTTAATAAGGGAAGTAGCACACATCATTAAAACCATGTAAACTCAATTAATTTTTAAAAATAAATCGAATTCAATTAAATTTTTAGTCAATAAAATAACTTTTTATTAAGATTAGTTAATCGTTCTTATTCAAGTGAACATTCAAATTTACCATTATTTTAGAAAAAAAACAACAAAGCAAAATTAATCATGAAAAAATAAATTTGTTTTTCCTTTAATATTTACTGCTTAATCAAAACTTTAAATTCAGTAAAAAAAAATATTAAAAAAGTTGGATCGATTTCGTAATATCCCAAAAAAACCGTCGTTCCTATTTAAGTGAACTGCAGTGTATATGCTAACATTAACATAAAATATAACTCAGAAATAAATAAATACTAACTGTTTATTTTTAGAGATAAAATTTACTCAAGATAGAATACATCATATAAAAATCGAAAGATAAAGCCTTTTCCTTGAGAAACCGAAATATTGAATTAAAGATAGAGGTCATAATGATGTTATGGTCTCTCTATTCGAACAAAATTATAGTAAATTATAAAACGCACCCAAAATGTGTTACCCATAAAATACAACCGAATCGAAATATTATCTCTCTGCGCTAACTTTCAATTAGCCCATATGCACTTTGTACACGCTTACACAATATCCGCTTCGGAAAACGTTTGATAACATAATAAAATACCGCCCAGGTGGCTCAGCGGTTAAAGCTGTGGCAGTTAGAGCGGGAGGTACCGAGTTCGAATTCCGATAGGGGCAGGATGCAAAAGGGATTTTTCACCATCTGATTACGATCGGTGGTGTCAATGAACAAATCTATGACCCCCTGTTGGAGTGCAGAACTCACGGGCCGACCCATCTTCCATGTCAGTACTATAGGCTGGCATGGAGCTATGCAATGCGCAGATGGTTCTACGAAAATCGGACCTATAGCCGTACGTCCTCGATTAGTTCGTTAAGGCGTAAAGTAGGACGTAAATAAGCGAACCACGAAAGAGCTGGGAGAGCCTTGAGCCCCAAAAAAGATAGCATAGAATAAAATATTAAAAAAAAAAAAAAAAACTTAATAAAAGAAATGAGAGGAATATTTAGATAATTTTATTGGTAAAGAGTTCGATACCAAATACCTTGTTTGTTTTTTCCGATACAGTACCGAACAGTACCTTATACCGAACCAAATTATTACAGCAACTGCGTGTTATAATTTTGTCATTTCTGTAAAAATTTTAACACAACAACAATGTCGGGCAGTAAGAAAATTTTAAATTCTTGAAAGTAATTTTATATATTATATACTCGTATGTATGTTAATAATTTTTATATGCTATAATTTTTATACGCATATAGTATGTTATTAAGATAAATAACACTATATTAGGGTCAAAGTCTACTTCAATCATAATTATAACTTATTAGAGTTATAAACTATTTTGATATCCACTTTAATATTAATTTGTACACACTTATTAAAAACGTTTTGTAGTTTGAAATTTCAAAATTACCAAGTCAATATTATTACAGAATTCGGACAGCAAACGAACTTACATCAAAATATGGAAGAGCAAATTATTTCGCTTATGTCAAAATTATTTCATTAGTACAGAAATCGGACAGGGCTCTAATTTATTATAAAAAAAAAAACAATTTCGGGATAATTTCGTTATTTTCATACCCGTGACGAACGGTGTCTCTCTATACGAGGAAAAGTTTTCATATTGCGTGTGTTGTATTTGTATGTCTCAGAACATAGAGTTTAACTTTTATTTTTAACTATCTAATTTGAGAAACAAATAATTATAATTTTGGCTGTAATGCTATTGAAATTTTACTGTAGGACTGGTTAATTATTAAACATTAGTTTCTTAATTGCTTAGAGTATTAATTAAGTAATTTATCTGATTAATAAATTGGAAATTAAAAAATCACGCTTAACGCTTTGAGCTCAATACCTCAGTGTGTGGTTCTACATTATTCTTAATGTATACCAACCAAAGTGCAATCAAGTGCACTTTGTACAATATACATAGTGAAAGAAGAAACTTTGACACATTATGAGTTGTTTACTTCTTTTTGTCGTTTTTGACGGTTAGATTGTAAATATTAATTATCAGACTGTAAAATATTATTTGTTACTTATTATTCAATAATTGTCTTTGCTTCTATATATTTTCAATTCTTGTAGCCTATTTAACATTTTCACGCTTCATGTTATATGATGTAATATGAAGTTTGAATTGTTATCAGTGTAATTGTGTTTCCCCAGTTTAATGTGTATCGCAATATTAGATTTTAGGTCGGTTATTTGGATATCGTTAATATGTCTTTTGTATCTTTGTATCATGTAAGCAACTTGTACATAAAAATACCAATAGATAAAACCATTTAAACAAAATATTAAGTAAAACTGATAGAAATTCAAGAAATTATTGTTTTAATAACAGAACTTACAAAACAAACATAATTTTGAACAAATGAATTTTACCGACAAATTGAAGAATTAACTATCCTATTTTCAGTGATAATAGCCGCAATTTCTGTTGAACAATTTGTTTAGTCCACTCACACAGAAAAAAAAAAATATTGGTGCAGATACAGTGCGGTTCCATAGATTGCGCCACTTAATTCTGAAAAGCAAAAGTCAATTTCCAGCCGGTGCGTGTGAGATAGAAAACAGAGTTTAATAGAGTTGTAAAATCGAGGAAGAAACAGTATTTAATACTGAAGACAATAAAACTGAATACAATTTTGCAAAAAGCAAAAATCGCAGATATTAAGATAACTATGTTTTTTGGTTTGTTTTGAAAAATGAGTCAGAAATTCGTGGATTTTAGGGAAAACAGATTCCAGTAACGTCTTGTAACTGTTTCCGGTCATTTTTGGACTTTGAAACACCAAATCGATTGTGCCATAATAATATATTGAACCCCAGACCATTACGCCATCTTCTCTACTATGATGGCGATTCAAAAACACTCCATTTTTCCTAAGGTCGTGAAAATAGTAATTATACCCATCTGGTCCATCCAAGTGGAATTTTTTTTTCATCAGAAAATACGAATTTTTCGCCTGTCATTAACATTTTGGCCTTGCATCACATTCCAATTCATGTGTTCCTTTGCGAATTCTAATCGTTTCCGCTTCCGTTCATCATTCAGTGGTGGTTTTTTCTTTAACTTCAGCCGCTTCAGATGTTTTGCATGTAAAATAGCACGGCGGACAATCGATTTACTAGCATTAACACCAGCTTGAAAGGCAATTTTTGCTGTAGAAAGTGCCGAATCTGAGGCTAATCTAACAATTTTTCGTTTATCCTAAAGTGTAAGTGCCGTTGAAATTCTTCTTTTATAATTACCTCCATAAGATTTTGTATCCTTCAAATAACTTAGGATGGCTTCATGACCTCGTCCGATCCTACGACCTATAGCTCGGCCTGAAAGCCCTTCCTAATGATAGACATCTATTTTGGCCCTTTCTGATAAAGTTAAACACTTTTTCTTACCCATTGATTAAAAACTGAATTATAATAATACTAATATTTATCTTCCCTTTCGAGTTTTTCAAAAGTGAACTATTAAGATTCATGAACAATGACAATATGTTTGGTGGCGATAATCAAATGAACCGAAATAAAGTCATGAATTTTCTGACTCATTTTTTTAAAACAAAACAAAAAACATAGTTATCTTAATATCTGAGATATTGTATTCAGTATCAAGTACTCTTTCTTTCTCTATTTTACAATTTATTCTATCTCACGCGCACCGGCTGGAAATTAACTTTTGCTCCTTAGAATTAAGTGGCGGTAATCTATTGAACCGCACTGTATGTACATGACACCATTTTATTACATAAATGAATAACCAGGTAGCTTTAAAAATTATACTGTGTTGGTGTAACAATACATCCGAAAATAAAATTTACAATAAAAACCGAAAAATAAAAATATAATGAAATTCGCTTATAACGACATTGCAAATGTCAGTAGGATCCGTCGTTATAATCGAACGTCGCAATAAACGAAATTCGTTTAAAACCCTTTAAAAAAATCTTGTCTTGACTTCGTAGTGCATACCATATGTACCTAAGATTTTGGTAAGATATTAAAACTATTAAAAGAGGAATATTGTTGACTTTGTTGTATTTTTGTAAAATTTTCAGACATGGTTGATTGCTTCATACATTTGTTCCGTATTCCTTCTCCAATTTTCTGACGATAAAAAGCATACTTTTAGTGAGCTTGATACAAGAATTGCACAAAACGTTTGATAGTGGATAGTGCTTCGCATGTTTCAGTAACGGAATAAAGGGAGGAATAAGAGAGAGGAATAAACCCAGTACTATTATCAGCGTCATCATCATTTTCCTTTCTAGTGTCATTGATGGATATTATAATCACCTCGCCTACAATATCTTCTAATGTTACTTCTTCATTGGTTAATATAATTTATAAATTTTTTTTATCTTGGACATATGCTCCTATGAAATTGGGTTAGTTGATTAAGTAGAACTTCATCATTTTCGTCGTATAAATGAATGTTGCTGTGAGGATTACTCCTTAAACATGATCCGGCATGTCTAAAGTAGTTAGCTACTGTTTGGTTACTAACCCTATTATACGCTGTAGCAGCCATTTCAACCGCATCTATCAATGTTACGACCGTATTGTTACGACAATGTTTTGATCGCTATTTAAATTTCTGACCAATTGTAATGAGAGATTACGTCTGCAATTAAGCCTTTAAGGCTTTTTATAACGCCTTGATCCTTCGGCTGTAAAACAGATGATGTGTTTGGTGGCAAAAATGCTAGCTTTAAGTGTGAAGGACAGTTGTCGATTAGTAATAAAATCTTTTTTTTTATTTTTAATCAGATCGGCGTCCCATTTCCGTAAATAGCGCTCGAAAATTTTGAACGTCATCCAAGCCTTTTTATTACCTGTATATTCCACAGGTAAAGCCTTAATGTTTTTAAAGTACCTGGGTGACCTAGTTTTTGCTATAACACGCAATTTTTTTTGTCACTACCTATTCTCTCCTTAAACATTTTGCCACCTACACATTTTCACCTCTGAACTTACATGTTTTTTCTGGTATCATTTTATAAAACAAACCGGTTTCGTCGATGTTTTAAATTTTACTTGCTGTGTATCCAACTCTTTACCCACACAGAATCTATCCACTCATCAAGGGCACCTTGCTGAACATCTTCGGACTCGCCAGAAATTTTGACTAAAACAATTTTGTGTCGCTGTTGCTGTCGAGATCGAAAAACCCAACTTTCTGTATATTTGAATTCCTTATTCATTATTCTTTTTTATTCTTCTGCTGTGGTTTTTAGGATTGGAAAACATACATTTTTATTTCTCTGTTGTATAAACCATTTTAATAATGATTCTTCAATGTCGCAATTTTTCAGTTGTAATAAACGAAAAATATTTACAATTGTAGTGCAATAATAGGTAGTTATATCCAAACTGTTGTCATACCCGAAGTCGTTTTAAGCGAATGTTGTTTAATAGGAAAACTGAACAAATCAATCATTATTTTGAATTTCCGACGTTTTAAACGATATGTCGTTATAACCGAAGTCGTTTTAAGCGAAAACTATTGTTCAATTTTCTTAATTTTACGATCATAAACAATTAAAAACATAATTTCAAAATTGACAGAAAAGACACCACACAATATGAACTCGCATCATTCATACGAACAACCCATGAACCAAGCAGACTATAATCAAGAATTGCACAATATAAAATCATATACCAATTAGAAACGGATACAACACAGCATTAATAGACAAAAACAACAAACAAAATAAATACATTAAATAACCCAAATTGAGAAGTTCACATTATCGATCGTAGTTTAGTTTATTCACATTATCGATCGTAGTTTTTATAATATAATATTTGATTTTTATAATTAAATACCATTTGCATCTATCCGTAGGGAAAATCTAACCCACTATCTCCGACTCTAACTGGCACAGCATTAATCACTCCTTCGTTTGACCAGTAATTCAAATTTTTCTTCACCATACTTTACGTAATCTTTCAAAAAATTGTACGCACAATATGTTGTATTTCTTCCGCAATCGATACTATAATCAATAAATTTGTATATAAACATAAATTAATAATTTTGGTATCATCAATTTTGCCAAACATACAGAAATCCATAGTGCTTCGATCCGTTGATGCAGCAGAACTTTTTCAGAATGATATAACATTAAGTAAATTGATCTGGTATCACTCTTGAGTTCGTTTAGATTTATCTGAAGAATCACTATCTTGCCGAAATTACAAAGTCTGCGAATTAAGCATAAAATGATATTTAAAATATAGATCATCACACAGATCGAACGTATTTTTCCCAGTTTGTTTTTATATTTTAATTAAATTAAAAACAAATTAAATTAAATAAAAATAAAAATATTAGTGAAAACTAGGGATGGACGCAATGAGGAAATACCAAAGGTTTCTGTAACCGCGTCGGTCTTTTCTAACTAACATATTTTCCTATCCTTACCTATTGTTTTATGTAAACAGCTGTAAGAATAGAATCGTTATACGAGAAACTTGTCGAGCGCTTGGTTCACAGTCCAATCAATCAATCAAAGTAGGTGTTGATACTTTTCAATAAAAAGATGTTTTTCTGAAATTGATCCCAAAACCATCAAATTGAAACATTTTGGAACCATTACATGATAAATACACGATTATTTAGGAGGATCAGAGAGGACATCTTTTTATTTGAAAATAATATCAAGCAGTTGGGTCGAAACATTTGGGTGGTGCTAAACACATAAAGTGGAACAATACTAAAAGATATCACAGCCATAGTTAGTGTGTTGCCCTAATACATCTAAGCAGTGATTCACTCAAGACCAAAATGTTCCCTCAATTTTTGAACTAAATTAATAGGAATAATGCCCCATTAAATTTTTTTTGGTTTAGTTGATCAAGAGTTCGTGCTTGGGGCTCCGAGTATATACTTTCTCTTTTATGTAGGCCTAATAATATTCAATTTAATTTGGCTTAATTTTTCACGGATAACTGCCGAGACACCAACATTGTATTCGAAAAATCCATCATATCTTTCAGTTTTCGGTAAAATCAATATATTAAATGATTTAAAAGTTTGTTTCGTTCTTTTTATATTTGAATATTTTTGCCGAACAAATAGTTCACAACATAAAGCTGGTTAAGTTCGATTGAAAATAACTAGGTTTGAATCCTAATCAAGGCAGCATGCCAAACTGATTTTTTATCATCGGAGTAAAATAATTAATTTGGATGAACACATATTTATATATTATCCTCTGCCAGATTATTAATGTGTAAGCTATCTTTCATGTCAGTATTATTGAACGGCATAGAGCAATACAATGTCCTGTAGAGTCGGGCCCAGTTATTTTATCAATTTGTAGAGGGGAACTTTTGCGTCACTCTGTCTTCGTTAAAAGTTATTACTTATAATTTTACATAAATAAAATTCAACATGATTTTCTTCTGGTTTCACGCTATCAGAAAAAATGTTTTCTATAATTTTTCATAAAATAAAACAATGCAAAAGCAAGCATAAAAATACTTTAACTTATAATATTCACAGTTAGAAAAACAACAATCAAGAAAATCTCAAAATAACTTTGAGGCATCAAAGAAAATTTATAGAAATTGAACCGAACACGTTCATAAATATTTGTTTACATTTATTTTTATTCTATAGAGTATAACTAAAACCATAAATGGTTGTAGTTCTAAAATGTACTATTGAAAGCATAAGAACTAGTAAATAAAATCATCATTTACTTATTACTGATTTGCTTAATAGTTATTTATTTATTGAAATATCCAAAAACTGATTATGATTCATGCAGTTTAATTCTTCATGTTTTCTTAAATATTTAAAATCGTATAGTCTGGCTAATTAAGCGAAGGTTAAATTAAGCATATACATACAACAAAATACTGATTTACAATTATGTCCTAAAACTGGCGATATGGTATTTAGCTTTAAATTACTGTTGTTTAAATTGTGTTATTTAAAATACTGATTGATTCCTATAAACTTTTAATAACAATAACTTTTCAAAAATCATAATTACGAAAACAGGTCTGATCACTTTGAAAGATAACAATGACACAGTTATTTGCAAACATAATTAATTTACTATTCTATTTACTTTTTTTTATTTATTATTTCAACTTATTCACTATTTTAATCTTATTTTGGCCTTCACCATTTCGTTGATATTACGAATCATATATATATATTCCCTTTAAAGAGAAAGATACTGAATGAAGAATTTGATGATCTAAAATTTGAACAAAATATCTATACTATATATTAATTTGTTTTAACGATTCGTTCCTAATGAGCTTAATTTGTTTTAATTTTATTTTATCATTACATTCTTTAGAAATATGTGAGTTCAATTTTTTTTATTACTAATTGTATCACTATAACTAAGTTTTAAAACCTTTTTTCTTCAATAATTCTTAAACAAAGAAATGTTTTAACGTTAATTTAATACATTATTTGCTTTAGTAATGAAATAGTCGATGGCACAACCGTATTTTAAATCGAACACTTTAATTGATCAAGAAATATTTCGGAAAGTGATTTGATTATAGTTTAATGTATAATTGAATCTTTTAGTTGTCTGATAGTATGATGATTCGTGATTACTAGTTCTTGCTAGATTAACATCATTCTGGTCTAATTTCTTAACTTCGCTAAACTGTTTGAGATTACTCTCGTTATTATTGCTAATGAATTTATGTGGTTGTCTGAAGATATATGGTATTTTATGACAACTATTAGAACTATAAACAGAAGATTTAGTAAAAATGAATGTCGGTTTTCTGGGACTTCTTTTATTATTATGCTGCTAGAGAAGAAAATGATAAAATTTTGCATTTGGTAGCTTGTAAATAGAGTTAAACCCTTGTCAGTGGAATCTCCGGAGAAATTCTGTGTATCTTTATCATTTATTTTAATTCTGAATCCTGTTTACCCCTTGTAGTTATGAGCCCTGTGGGTGGGGGCAGCCATGTTTCGTATGTTTTTTAAACGAAACATGAGAACCTCAGAATACCACCACAGTATCCAGAGCTTGTCGATTAAGGCGACTAAATCTGGTTGGATTGCTGGGCTGACGACTCGCATCCTGTGATAAAACCAAAATTGTTAAAAATGTCAACAAACAAAAAAAATCGGATACCGCCAAAACAACAATGACCTCCCGCTTAAGTACCCGGAAACGAGATTGAGGATCGGCACGTGGAACGTGTGGTCACTAAGAAAACTAGGTGCATTTGACGGTCTTATCACATGTATGAAAGAGTATCAGCTGGAACTCGTAGCGCTCCAACAAACTCGATGACCTAAAAGTGGAGATCATGTGTCCCAAGGCTATACGTTGCTACACATTGGATTTGACCTCGGAAATCTTGAAGTTGGATTTCTCATTGGGCCATAGGTAAAAAATAGGCTGCACCGGATTTTCAGGCAATTTTTAATCGAATCTGTGAGCGTCGCTTGCACATGAGATTAGCCAACCTGTCAATTGTCTGTGTACATGGGCACACTGATGAAAGCCAACCAACAGAAATCAAACCGACTTGTGTAATAAAATAGTTATTACACAATTCGGTTTGATACTCCCGTACTCCCGATACGAAATTGCGACCGAAAATGGGGAACAAATGATTTACTTTGCGATCGCTCATGATCTCACAGTGGCAAGTACATTCTTTCCTCATAATCCATTTGGAAACGTGGACACATCCACGTAAAACATCCCGAAACCAAATTGGCCATGTGTTGATTTCTAAAGAGAGGGCGCGGGTTTTTTCAAGACGTGAGATCTTATCGGTCGTCAACAAAATTTGAAAGCAATGCCCATTATCTGGTAACTGCAAAGCTACGATGGAAATTTTCGAACAAGTCTGGGTTATCGATGCTGCCCAGCACATTCTCGGTATAGTAAAAGCTAAGCCCAAACCTGATTGGTTTGATGAGGAGTGCCGTCTTTCTGTTGAACAATGAAATATAGCCTTCAATGAAGCACAAACTCGGTTTACAATTGCAAGGAAAAACAAAGCAGTTCTTGCTAGGAGGACAGCTAAACGCATTTGTAGACGTGAAGAAGCGAGAATGGTGGAAGGCTATGTTTACCGCGTTATACTTAATGTTCCACATGTATCATAAGCTGTATTTGAATACCTTCGAATACAGACCGCAGAGATGTCCATTGAGGATTCATCGTATGAGGAATTCACCATGGTCATGCAGAGACTAAAGAAAAATCGTTAACCGGGAGTTGATTGCATTAATTCCGAACTCTAGATATTCGAGGGCTAACTTTGTGGAACTGTCTTTTTCGACCTTGTTCGATTGGTATGGCGAAATACCTGAAGAATAGGAGTAATGCCTTAAGAATGTAAAGTGGCCGCGTTATGCCCAATATTCAAGAAGGGTGATCGATTGAAGTGTGAAAATTATCGATCTCCTTTGCACAGCATACAAGTTACTGTAATACATTATCTTGGAAAGAATTACTCCTCTGGCGGAGGAAACCAAGAAGAATTCCGTCCAAATCGGTCACTGATCAAGTTTTTTCGCTACGGATGATTCTTTCCAAGTACTACGAAACATCTCGCTATGTATACCAGCTATTCCTCGATTTCAAGCAAGCCTATGACTCGATCAATCTAGAGAGGCAATATGCACTTGAATATTTAGGAATACCAAACAAATATGTAGATCTGTGTAAAATAACAGTAACGCAGTCACAATGCTGTGTTAAAGTTGAGAACAGGATAACTTTTGCAATCACTTCTGGTGTTCGACAAGGAGATGCGCTGTCCTCGATACTTTTTAATCTCATGTTAGAATGCATCCTTCGTAGAAGTGAAACAGAAGTGACAATATCCTCTTTCGTAGAAGTGACAATATCCTCTTCCGACAATCCAATCAACTTTTAGCATATATGCAGATGATATCTGTGTGATTGGATTAAATGGCACCGGAGTGAACGAGATACTTGATCCACTGAAACAGTGTTCAGCTTCCGTTGATCTCAAAATCAATTAGTCCAAAACCAAATATCTAATCTCTGGTTACCGAGACTAATCCGCGAATGGTTTTAGTAGTGGTAACCACACATTTGAAGGAGTGATGAGATTCAAGTATCTTTGATCTCTCATTACTCATGATAATTATGTGTTAGACGATATCATGTTTTGCCTTGCCACTGGCAATCGGGCTTTATATCCTCTACGTCCACTGCTGAAATCAAAATATCTTGCAAATGCGGATAAGCTGAAACTGTACAGGGTGTTAATCAGACCCGTTGTTATGTATGGATATTAGAGTTGGATCTTAACGGATGAGTGCGAAAGATGGCTTCTTACATTCGAGGGAAGAATCATGCGTGTGATATATGGCCCAAAACGCGATATTGATGGCACATACCGAGTTCGTTTCAATCACGAGATCAGGAGTTTAATGCAAATTCCTAATGTCGTGCATGAAATCAAAGGACAGCGAGTACGCTGGCTCGGTCACGTTCTGAGTGCTGATCCGAACCGAATTATACAGCGATCTTTAAAGGGAAATCGTCTTTCGGTAGGCGAAAAGGTCGCTGTCGGCGACGATGGCTCCACGGCGTAGAGAGCGATCTGGAATCTTCTAGTTGCTTGCAACAGTATGAAGATCTGGCTCGTGAAACCGTTGGAGTCAGATTGTTGACACGGTATACTGGCCTGTAAAAGCCGTCCAAAATAAAAAAAACCCTCTAGTAGTAGGGAAAACACCATATTGGCATAATCAGATAAACTATACCTGATTGTGGCAATATGATAATTTGTAGTAATTTATCTAGTGTACGTTAGAAATGTTCCACTTGATCTCTCAGAAAAGGACATTTCTGAATCTTTTATAGGTATCATAGTGGTTTTAATCAAAGCTTATTAATAACATCTAGTTTTTATTCTTATTTTCTGAGTTTTTCGTTTGCAGTTTTAAATATGTTTCCTGTTCGACACCGTCTTTGATAAATTTAGCAATGTTGTTTTTAATATCATTTCAGTAAAAATAGTAGGTTTTCGAATAAGATTCTATATTCGAGTAAAACTATTTATTAAGAACTTGATTTGCTCATATTTGTTTAGATTTATCAGGTTTCAGAGTTACATACAAGTGCTCTTTTTTACTTGATAACTCATCGTTGGTTTTGACTTGTGATCTTGTAATACCAGTTTGTGATCTTGCATTTAATTGTACGGCTTAGAGCATCCGCATTAGCATGTATTTTTCAAGTTCGTATACAACTTAAAAGTTGTATTCGACAAATTTTATTATCCATCTCATTAATATTGAAGATAAGAATTCTACACTAAACATGCAAAATATAGAAAGATGGTAAGTGACAATAGTAAAATTACTATCGAATACATAGGTTGGGTATGTAATTATGAATGGTTCAACATATAGCTAAAAGTCACTTTCTATTCTGGTTTAAATTTTTACAGCTTATAAAATCATTTTATAATTTCCAATTTTACTCTGTGATAGAACAGCGATGCAAAGTTTTATCCATATTTGAATCGAAAATACAGAATTTTATTGTTTTTTGTTGAGTGGCTGCTACCGCACACTTAGACCGACTACGGTCCGTTGTAATACTACAAATTCAACTTTTTTTTTACACCCTTCACGTCCACAAACATTTTATTTGTACCCGGTAACTTTTATAATTTTCTACCAACACAAGTAAAACTCAAAAACAAAATTAAACTAAAAAAATACAACAAAATGTCCTTGAGAATATTTCTATTTCATTTTTATTTGTATTGGTGTGTTGCAATTTTTTGAAGCTACGAAAATGTTGGTTGAAAAATGAATCCGCAAAAAAACCTTTTTTGTAGGTAAAGGGGGTAAAACGAAGTAGTTGCCGTAGCAAGTTACCGTAGTGTGAAGATGAACAATAAGATACAGACATTTTTTCTTATGTTCTAGTGAAAAAATAAATACATTTGAAAGGTAAACTGAATTAAAATTTCAAGTATTAAAGGTAAATGGAGTTTTATGGCGAGAGTAGAAATTTTATTTAGTTTTTGGTGAGAGTAGAAATTCATCAAATTTTAAAGATAAATAAGGATCTCGACAAATATAGATAACAAGCTTGTTATTTTCAAAATACAAATCACTCAATTTTATTCAAGAAATAGCATATTATTTTGCTACAACAAAACAATTAAAAATTCTTTTTCTACGATACAAACATAATCTGATGGAAAATTTTGGAATATTTGTTCCATTCTTGTTTGTCATATATTGGTATTTTTCCGACTTCTCTGAATTATTTTACCTATCTTTAAATGGTTTAAATTGCTAACGAACATAAATTTGCTATCTCTATTTGAAGTATATTTTCCAACATATTTAAAAAAACTATTTAAAAATATTTGGTTCATTTCATCAATTCCAACTATTATTTACGCTTATTTCGTATCACTTACTGTACTATGGAAATATTAATTATAATAATATTGATAAATATTGAAATAGTATCTGACTTTAGAGTCGAAACTAAATGAAAAACACTTTAAATTAAAATTTAAAAAATAGTTTCATGAACGGAAAAATAAAGTAGTATAATCTGAGATTTTTCTATCAAGAGAAATTTTAAAAATTGTTTATTTTTCCCTTATTGAACCTCCGCAATATAGGATTTTTTTGGTGAGGAGGCATCTATTTTGTGTCTGTTAAGATGGTTTAATTTTATCTTTCGGTCGGAAAGAACATGGCGAGAAAGAGATAGTATTATATTTTAATGAAAGAGTCAAAAATAAAATGATTTCAAATGTAATGTCAAACATTTTATGTCGGAATGTCGAGGGACAATAATAAATAAATAAAAAATGTGAATTTATAATTTTTAAATAACAAAAAAATGTATTAAAAATAAAATATTAAAATTTATTTAAACATTATTTTATCGTTCTAAACCAATTATGATAAATTATTATAAATTTATATTCGCTTCAATATCCGCAAATATAAATTTATAATATTCAACACAAATAGCACAAATAAAAACAATTGATAGTTTTTAAAACTTAATAATGCGCACAAAACAAAAATAAAATAATAATCACCAAACATGATCGAAAACTTTTTATGAAAAAATGCGAACCATCATGAATAATAATTACAATGACTTAAATTATTTACCTATAGATGGCAGCAAAATCGTTCTGTACTTTTCCATCAACCATTATATCGCAAAAAAAAATTAGTTGGAACGAAGGAAGAAAGGAACGCAACCATGAAGTCGACTTAAGTTTGTTTGTCTTTATCTCTACAATCTCTTCCGGGGCTCGAGGCACTTCCAACTTTCCGTATGTGTGTATGTGTGTGTGTGTGTGTGTGTGTGTGTGTGTGTGTGTGTGTGTGTGTGTGTGTGTGTGTGTGTGTGTGTGTGTGTGTGTGTGTGTGTGTGTGTGTGTGTGTGTGTGTGTGTGTGTGTGTGTGTGTGTGTGTGTGTGTGTGTGTGTGTGTGTGTGTGTGTGTATGTGTGTGAGTGTGTGTGTGTGTGTGTGTGTGTGTTTTATAATTTATTATTATATTATATATATATTTTTTTATAGGTTTTTACAGGCCATTATTGGCCCGTACCGTGTCAACAATCTGACTCCATCGGTTTGATTACGAGCCAGCTCTTCAAACCGTTGTAGACAGTTTGAAGATGCCAGATCGCTCTCTACGCCGTGGAGCCATCGTCGCCGACAGCGACCTCTTCGCCTACCGAAAGGCGGTTCTTCCTTAAAGGTTCGCTGTATCATTCGGTTCGGTTCAGCACTCAGAACGTGTCTGAGCCAGCGTACTCGCTGTCCTTTTATTTCATGCACGATATCAGGAATTTGCAATAAATTCCTGATCTCGTGATTTGAAAAGAACTCGGTAAGTGCCATCGACGTCACGCTTTGGGCCATATATCACACGCATGATTCTTCTCTCGAATGTTAGAAGCCACCTTTCCCACTCATCCGTCAAGGTCCAACTCTCACATCCATACATCACAACGGGTCTGATCAACACTCTGTACAGTTTCAGCTTATCCGCATTTGCAAGATATTTTGATTTCAGCAGTGGACGTAGAGGATATAAAGCCCGATTGCCAGCGGCAAGACGGACCTTGATATCCTCGCCCACACTATTATCGTGAGTGATGAGAGATCCAAGATACTTGAATCTCATCACTCCTTCAAACGTGTGGTTACCACTACTGAAATCAATTGCGTCTTGGTCTCGAAAACCAGAGATAAGATATTTGGTTTTTGACTCGTTGATTTTGAGACCAACGGAAGCTGAGCACTGTTCCAGTGGATCAAGTATCTCTTTCACTCCGGTGCCATTTAATCCAATCACACAGATATCATCTGCATAAGCAAGAAATTAATTGGATTTTCGGAATAAGATATTGTCCTGAGGTGTTGCACTTTTACGAAGGATGTATTCCAACATGAGATTAAAAAGTATCGGAGACAGCGCATCTCCTTGTCGAATACCAGAAGTGATTGCAAAAGTTCTCGGTAGCCTGTTCTCAACTTTAACACAGCATTGTGACTGCGTCACTGTCATTTTACAGAGATGTACATATTTGTTTGGTATTCCTAAATATTCAAGCGCATACCATAGTCTCTCTCGATTGATCGAGTCATAGGCTTGCTTGAAATCTATAGGATTACCTGATGTACATCGCGAGATGTTTCGTAGTACTTAGAAAGAATCATCTGCAGCGAAAAAACTTGATCAGTGACTGACCGATTTGGACGGAATCCTCCTTGGTAGTCACCGACAATTTCCTCCGCCAGAGGAGTAATTCTTCCCAAGATTATATAAGACAGTAACTTATATGCTGTGCAAAGGAGAGCTATGCCGAGGTAATTCTTGCATTTCAAGCGATCACCCTTCTTGAAAATTGGGCATAATGCGGCCACTTTCCATTCGTCAGGCATAACTTCATTTCGCCATACCAATCGAACAAGGTCGAAAAGACAGTTCCACAAAGTTAGCCCTCCGAATATTAAGAGCTCTGAATTAACGCCATCAACTCCTGGTGAACGATATTTCTTTAATTTCTGCATGGCCATTGTGAATTCCTCATAGGATGGATCCTCAATGAACATCTCTGCGGTCTGTATTTGAGGGTATTCAAACACAGCTCGTGATGCATGTGGAACATTAAGTAAATCAGAAAAATGTTCACACCATGTATCGAGTACCGCATCGACGTTAACACAGAGGTTTCCATCCTGGTCCCAAATGGCAGTTGACCGAGATTTTAAGGTATGATGCAATTCGGTGATTCCATTAAAAAAAACCACGCGAATTGTGCTCATTGCTGAGTTGTTGTACTCTTAAGATCTTAGCCTTCCACCATTCTCACTTCTTCAGTCTACAAATTCGTTTAGCTGTCCTCCTAGCAAGAACTGTTTTATTTTGCCTTGCGATTATAAACCGAGTCTGCGCTTCATTATAGGCTATATTACGTTGCTCAACAGCTAGACGACACTCCTCATCAAACCAATCATTTTTGGACGTTTTCACGATACCGAGAGTGTGCTGGACAGCATCGACAACCGAGGTTTTCAATACTTCCCAGACACTGTTCACATCATCAGATTGATAATTGGATTGCATAATGCTATTGGTAACAAGATCTTGATAGTTTCATTGCGTTTCTTCATTTATCCGACCTTCTCAGGATAATCGCGTTGTATATTCCCCTGTCCTCCCTGACTTGTACGAAAATTTACATCGTAGCTTTGCAGCAACCATAAAATGGTCACTGCCTACGAATTTTGTTGACGACCGATACGATCTCACGTCTTGAACAACCCGAGCCCGGCCTTTTGAAATCAACACATGGTCAATTTGGCTTCGGGATGTTTTACGTGGATGTGTCCATGTTTCCAAATGGATGTTTTTATGAGGAAAGAATGTACTTGCTACTTTGAGATCATGGGCGATCGCAAAGTACATCATTCTTTCCCCTTTTTCGGCCGCAGTTTCGTGCCGGGAGTACCGACCTATATTGTTACATAAGTCGGTCTAATTTCTGCCAGCTCTAGCATTAAAGTCACCAATCGCCAATTTGACATCGTGCTCTGGTATAGAACCCATCAGATCAGCCAAATTATTGTAAAATGAGTCTTTATCCTGGGGTTGGCTTACATCAGTGGGCGCATGTATACAGACAATTTACAGGTTGTCTAATCTCATGTGCAAGCGAAGCTTACACATTCGAGTATCGACTGCTTGAAAGTCCAAGACAGCCTTTTTTACCTGTGGCCCAATGAGAAATCCAACCCCAAGATTTCCGAGGTCATCTCCACTGTGTAGCAACGTATAGCTTAGGGACACATGGTCTCCACCTTTAGGCCATCGAGTTTCTTGGAGAGCTACGAGTTCCAGCTGATACTTTTTCATGCATGTGATAAGGTCGTCCAACGCGCCAGGTTTTCTTAATGACTGAACGTTCCACGTGCCGATCACCAATCTCGTGTCTGGGTACTTAAGCGGGGGTTTGTTTTTTTTGTTGTTTTGGCGGTATCCAATTTTTTATTTTTGTTGACATTTTTAACATTTTCACTTTTTTTACGGATGCGGGTCGTCAGCCCAGCGATCCAACCAGATTTAGTCGCCTCCTACGAAAAGCTCTGGATACTGTGGTGGTATTCTGAGGGTCTCATGTTTCGTTTGACATATTTACGAAATTTATTTATTAATTATATTTATTTATTATATTACATTACATTATTATTATATATTATATTTTATATTATATTCAGTTTGTTCTTTTTTCTCTTTTATATATAATAATTTAGACGATTTTTCATATTTAGTTTTATGTACATATGTGAAGAAGGGATTTTGGAGATTTTAAATTTTAACACGATCACTACATTTGTGCGTTCGTTGTTTTGGCAACTATTTCAATGTAATTGGCGAATTACATTTTATTTTTATACATGTTTGTATTGTGTATTGTGTGTGTGTTGTATATACATCAGTAAAGTTTTCAAATTGAAAACGCCAATACACACAGTAAGTCTATATTTCAATGTCCTATTTATATTATGTATATAACACGTTTCTCGTTTAGCCTATTAAAATTCTCTCTCATGTGTTTGATAGAAAATTTCTTGTTTATTTTATATTTTCTGCAGGTGTTATATAAATATTTACCAGTACATATATTTATCATATTGCTGGTTTTGCTACTCAATTGTTTTGTCAATGCTTTCATTTAAATCATCGTATGAAACTTGAATTAAGATTATATCTGTAAGACTGTATATATATTAATGGTAGATTGGAGATTGTTTTAAAACAATCACTACCATTATACGATCATTATATTGACGATAATATACATGATCAGTAAAAATTACCTATTGATTGGTGCGATTTGAATTGGCTTAAATGTATCAATAAAGTCGACTATTTTGCTCTGCTATGGGTATATACTCTTGGTATATACTTGATATGTATCATGGTATGTTGTACTCTTAAACAAGTTTTATCTTATTATTTCTATGGAGAATAAAATTTTATTGAAATAATTTCGTTTTATAAGAGTAAATTGATAGGATTTCATTAGTGACCTGCTTAAGATTGGATGGGAATTACTTGACCAGAAAGTTTATTTTACTTTAATAAGCTACTTTGCTGTATAAATAATTCTATTACAAACTTTTAAACTTTCTGAAACGGATGGCCGCTTTGGTGATTTCTTTCATTGGATTGTATTGTGTTATACAAGAAATCTACTTTTGGGTATTGTGTGAATGTTTTTTCTAAAATCTAAAAACGAACATAAAGATAGGATGCATAATGGAATGGAATGAATGATCAGGTTACCTTAATATGACTGTACTAAACTATTTGTTTATTTAAATCTTCTCTCACAAACGAATTCTGTATATATATCATACTGTATATGGAAATGCTGTCGGGTCATCACGAAATATATATTCTCCCACCTGTTAGATGGTGATGGTTTGGGAGTTAGAGGTATGGTAACATACCTAGGATCTCCGTAACTGATTGCCTTGTACTTCTTCTATCATATTATATCAAGGTTTTCAAAAATTGAGTAATTTTTATTTGATCAATTAAATTTAACTCTTTATAAAAATAAATAAAAGTAGTAGGTAGCATTACTTTAAAACTACATCACTTATCACAGCCCTTGAATATAATACAACACATAAACAAAATCTTATTCTTAAACATAGATTCGAAGAAAACGAATGAGGTAATCCTATAGATTTCAATCAAGCCTATATGACTCGATCAATTTAGAGAGGCTATGGTATGCGCTTGGATATTTAGGAATACCAAACAAATACGTACATCTGTGTAAAATAACAGTAACGCAGTAACAATGCTATGCTAAAGTTGAGAACAGGCTATCGAGAACTTTTGCAATCACTTCTGGTGTTCGACAAGGAGGTTTTATAGTATGTTGATGTTTCACGATACATTGTTTTGGAATGAGGTGAACGCTGTATGTGTTGTGAATGAAATTAACGTGGTAACATAAGATGTACAAGGTATACAATACTCATTTTTTATAGTGTGCTAAATTTTTATTTGTTTAATTGTTAACGGTAAACAGAAAAACTATTAAATCGGTTCATAAGATTGATTCATAAAATAGAATACTTCCCGAGGGATATCAAGTTAAAACGATCGATTTGATAAGCTGAAATTTAACATGCAAAAGTAAAACACGCAAAAGTAACATGTAAACCTTCACCTTTCGAATGATATCCGGCCATGTTGCAGAGCGTTTCGGGCCACCACCATAGCGTTTTGCAATGCTGCGAATATCGTTAAAATGAATTTTGGTGCGATACACAAACATTTTATTCACATGCAGATGTTTTAACTGAGTTAACAATCTGCGACTGTGGTTTTCCAGCCAAATATAGAGTAATCACACAATAACGCTTGTATTCCATTACGGATAAACCACTAACAAAAACGTTTATTTCTGAATATTTCGCACTAAAATGCTTTTGTAAGCTTCTAAACACAATCAAAAGCGGCTATCATACGCATTGAGAAATTTTATAGTGAATTAACCGCAACACCCACGTTGGAAGATGTCAGAAAGAGCATATTTAGATTTCGTAGAACATGATAATCAAATCATAATTGAAAATCATCGAGGCACGTTATTTTTCAATCAGAGCTAAACTTCGTACAGTTGCTACCAAGCGAAATGCAATCTTCAACGACCTTCACCAACAGTTTCACAACTCCATGCTAGTTTTTGCTGATCAACAACGTGGTTATTTGGAAACGTTATCGACAAGCTTCACGACAAACAATAATGATCACAGTGAGGTCCGGTTACCTAAACTATATATACCTCAGTTTAATGGAGATTACGCCGAATTTCCCACCTTTCGTGACTTGTACGAATCGTCTATACATAACAGGGAGCCATTGGCGAATGTACAAAAATTTCAATATTTAAAGGGATAAAGGGATTGTTAAAGGGCGAAGCCGCTATGTCAATTCGCCACTTAACTGTGCCAATTAGGACGGAGCATGGGCGATGATCATCGAACGCTACGATAAAAACGATGCGTTATATCAAATTTACTAAACACGTTTTTCAGCATTCAGCCCATTCATAACCGAAACAACCTGAGAAAAGGGTTATACAATATTGCAGGTAAGGTATTAAGAGGTTTAGCTGCATTAGGTCCAGAAACTAATACACGAGACCCTTGGTTAATTCATTGGCTGCTTGAAAAGGCAGATATAGAAACAAAATTATCGTGGGCAAAATCATCTTCGGAAAAGGACTTTCCTACAATCGACGAGTTCATGAAACTCCTAGGGAAGGAGTGTGATGAAGTTGAAATGCTGGCTAGTACACAATCATCATCAATCAATACTAAACCAAAGCATTTCATCGGCAATCGATTCACACAGGTCAACGTGCCATTAATTGAAGTTCCGGCATGTATCTGTTGTGAAGAATCTCACCACTTGGCAACATGTAACAAATTCAAAACAATGGACCTACGAGTGAGAAAGGATTTTGTACAGAACAACCGAGTCTGTTACAATTGTTTGTCACGTGAACACCGAGTTACATCTTGTCCTTTAAGGTTTGGCTGTCGATTATGCAAAAGGCGTCATCACACTTTATTGCACGACAATACGTCCTCCGGATATGACACAACGAAAGGTCAACGTCCAAGTAACAGTACCGCATCCGCTACAGTGTTTACAGTAAATAGTGCCCAACTAAAAACTATATATACAGAACTCGAACCAGATGCGATCACTATAAATCTAGCCAAAAATTTGAAACCTTTGCTGCTATTTTACCAACCGCATTAGTTATGGTAAAGAACAATGTTGGGGAATTCGTAAGGTGTAGAATTTTGTTAAATTCCGGATCACAGGCATCATTCATCTCTGAATCTTGTATACAAAGATAAGGCTTGAAACGATCAAATGCAAGAGTCACGGTATCTGGTATTGCCACAGACAATCAACAGACAAGAGGAGTAACTTCAGTAAAGCCTGATTTCCATTTTAAAAAAATACTGACAAAATAGTCAAAGCGGGATAAAAAATATAATTTTTCTTAAAGTGCGAGTGAAATAAAAAATATTTCCAGTGCAAAAAATTTATTCAGTACTGAGTAAATTTTTATGGTTACTGAGAAAATAATTATAGCAGTACTGACAAAATATATGAAGAGAAGCATTTTTATTCAGTACCGG
The DNA here is from genome assembly GCA_963932295.1 of Tipula lateralis. NCBI lineage: Eukaryota > Metazoa > Arthropoda > Insecta > Diptera > Tipulidae > Tipula > Tipula lateralis. The sequence continues at coordinate 85,341,154 of OZ010736.1, read as the reverse complement.
AGAAATATTTTATAGGAAAAATATAGATGGATGCTTTTTTATGGTCAGTTAAAAATTTTAATATTTCGTTTTGTGCCATTCATCTTAATTCATTGTGAAAATAATTGAAATAATGAATAATTAAGTTAAAATTATTTTTTTTAACTTATTGTTGTAGATTTAAAGCGTATTTTGTCTTTTTTTTCAAACACAAAAAAAAATTTGAAATTTATTGCTTATGTTACACGCATCTGTCAAAATATATCCACTATAAAAAAAAAGAAAAAAGGAAAAAACGATCTCAGTCACTCTAATGGCATTTTAAATTTTTTTCTTGCTGGATTTTTCAGTAAAAAATACTGACAAAATTTTTTTCATAATGGAAATCAGCCTTAACAATCAAATCCCGATTTAACAGCTCAAAAATATTCGAAATGAATGTATTTGTCTTACGAAAGCTAACAAACATTTCAAACTGTAATGTGAAGAACTTTGAGTATTTGAAGAATCTTCAATTAGCTGACCCTATATGAACAATCAAATGAAATTTACATTTTTTATGAGCAAACAAGGTTTTCGAGGTATTTGAAAATGGCAAATTAAAAGTATTAAACGAAGATCCTGTGGCTCATAATACTGCTTTTGGATGGGTATTATCCGGCAATCATCAAACGACAAAAATCAATCATCAAATATACAAAATATGAATATCATATTAAACGAAGAATCTATTGATCACACACTACGGCGTTTTTTCGAATGTGAAGAAATAGATTGTTCATCCCATATGACAACAAAGGAGGAAGAATGGTTCTACCATTTAAACCTAATCATACAGCCTCTTTTTCAGGCAACTAAACGATTTCAGTCAGTTGAGCGGCGAATGTTATAGAATCCACACTAAAAACAATTGTATGTAGAATTTATGGAGACATACAAGCAATTAGGTCATATGACAAAAATTGAAGCGATTGAGGTTTCCGCAAATAATCAACCCTATTATCTGCCACATCATACAGTGTTGAAAAATTCAAGCAGCACTACCAAATTAAGGATTGATTCATAAAATAGAATACTTCCCGAGGGATATCAAGTTAAAACGATCGATTTGATAAGCTGAAATTTAACATGCAAAAGTAAAACACGCAAAAGTAACATGTAAACCTTCACCTTTCGAATGATATCCGGCCATGTTGCAGAGCGTTTCGGGCCACCACCATAGCGTTTTGCAATGCTGCGAATATCGTTAAAATGAATTTTGGTGCGATACACAAACATTTTATTCACATGCAGATGTTTTAACTGAGTTAACAATCTGCGACTGTGGTTTTCCAGCCAAATATAGAGTAATCACACAATAACGCTTGTATTCCATTACGGATAAACCACTAACAAAAACGTTTATTTCTGAATATTTCGCACTAAAATGCTTTTGTAAGCTTCTAAACACAATCAAAAGCGGCTATCATACGCATTGAGAAATTTTATAGTGAATTAACCGCAACACCCACGTTGGAAGATGTCAGAAAGAGCATATTTAGATTTCGTAGAACACGATAATCAAATCATAATTGAAAATCATCGAGGCACGTTATTTTTCAATCAGAGCTAAACTTCGTACAGTTGCTACCAAGCGAAATGCAATCTTCAACGACCTTCACCAACAGTTTCACAACTCCATGCTAGTTTTTGCTGATCAACAACGTGGTTATTTGGAAACGTTATCGACAAGCTTCACGACAAACAATAATGATCACAGTGAGGTCCGGTTACCTAAACTATATATACCTCAGTTTAATGGAGATTACGCCGAATTTCCCACCTTTCGTGACTTGTACGAATCGTCTATACATAACAGGGAGCCATTGGCGAATGTACAAAAATTTCAATATTTAAAGGGATAAAGGGATTGTTAAAGGGCGAAGCCGCTATGTCAATTCGCCACTTAACTGTGCCAATTAGGACGGAGCATGGGCGATGATCATCGAACGCTACGATAAAAACGATGCGTTATATCAAATTTACTAAACACGTTTTTCAGCATTCAGCCCATTCATAACCGAAACAACCTGAGAAAAGGGTTATACAATATTGCAGGTAAGGTATTAAGAGGTTTAGCTGCATTAGGTCCAGAAACTAATACACGAGACCCTTGGTTAATTCATTGGCTGCTTGAAAAGGCAGATATAGAAACAAAATTATCGTGGGCAAAATCATCTTCGGAAAAGGACTTTCCTACAATCGACGAGTTCATGAAACTCCTAGGGAAGGAGTGTGATGAAGTTGAAATGCTGGCTAGTACACAATCATCATCAATCAATACTAAACCAAAGCATTTCATCGGCAATCGATTCACACAGGTCAACGTGCCATTAATTGAAGTTCCGGCATGTATCTGTTGTGAAGAATCTCACCACTTGGCAACATGTAACAAATTCAAAACAATGGACCTACGAGTGAGAAAGGATTTTGTACAGAACAACCGAGTCTGTTACAATTGTTTGTCACGTGAACACCGAGTTACATCTTGTCCTTTAAGGTTTGGCTGTCGATTATGCAAAAGGCGTCATCACACTTTATTGCACGACAATACGTCCTCCGGATATGACACAACGAAAGGTCAACGTCCAAGTAACAGTACCGCATCCGCTACAGTGTTTACAGTAAATAGTGCCCAACTAAAAACTATATATACAGAACTCGAACCAGATGCGATCACTATAAATCTAGCCAAAAATTTGAAACCTTTGCTGCTATTTTACCAACCGCATTAGTTATGGTAAAGAACAATGTTGGGGAATTCGTAAGGTGTAGAATTTTGTTAAATTCCGGATCACAGGCATCATTCATCTCTGAATCTTGTATACAAAGATAAGGCTTGAAACGATCAAATGCAAGAGTCACGGTATCTGGTATTGCCACAGACAATCAACAGACAAGAGGAGTAACTTCAGTAAAGCCTGATTTCCATTTTAAAAAAATACTGACAAAATAGTCAAAGCGGGATAAAAAATATAATTTTTCTTAAAGTGCGAGTGAAATAAAAAATATTTCCAGTGCAAAAAATTTATTCAGTACTGAGTAAATTTTTATGGTTACTGAGAAAATAATTATAGCAGTACTGACAAAATATATGAAGAGAAGCATTTTTATTCAGTACTGGAGAAATATTTTATAGGAAAAATATTGATGGATGCTTTTTTATGGTCAGTTAATAATTTTAATATTTCGTTTTGTGCCATTCATCTTAATTCATTGTGAAAATAATTGAAATAATGAATAATTAAGGTAAAATTATTATTTTTAATTTATTGTTGTAGATTTAAAGCGTATTTTGTCTTTTTTTTCAAACACAAAAAAAAATTTGAAATTTATTGGTTATGTTACACGCATCTGTCAAAATATATCCACTATAAAAAAAAAGAAAAAAGGAAAAAATGATCTCAGTCACTCTAATGGCATTTTAAATTTTTTTCTTGCTGGTTTTTTCAGTAAAAAATACTGACAAAATTTTTTTAATGGAAATGGAAATGGAAATGGATAATGGAAATCAGCCTTAACAATCAAATCCCGATTTAACAGCTCAAAAATATTCGAAATGAATGTATTTGTCTTACGAAAGCTAACAAACATTTCAAACTTTAATGTGAAGAACTTTGAGTATTTGAAGAATCTTCAATTAGCTGACCCTATATGAACAATCAGATAAAAACTATATATACAGAACTCGAACCAGATGCGATCACTATAAATCTAGCCAAAAATTTGAAACCTTTGCTGCTATTTTACCAACCGCATTAGTTATGGTAAAGAACAATGTTGGGGAATTCGTAAGGTGTAGAATTTTGTTAAATTCCGGATCACAGGCATCATTCATCTCTGAATCTTGTATACAAAGATAAGGCTTGAAACGATCAAATGCAAGAGTCACGGTATCTGGTATTGCCACAGACAATCAACAGACAAGAGGAGTAACTTCAGTAAAGCCTGATTTCCATTTTAAAAAAATACTGACAAAATAGTCAAAGCGGGATAAAAAATATAATTTTTCTTAAAGTGCGAGTGAAATAAAAAATATTTCCAGTGCAAAAAATTTATTCAGTACTGAGTAAATTTTTATGGTTACTGAGAAAATAATTATAGCAGTACTGACAAAATATATGAAGAGAAGCATTTTTATTCAGTACCAGAGAAATATTTTATAGGAAAAATATAGATGGATGCTTTTTTATGGTCAGTTAAAAATTTTAATATTTCGTTTTGTGCCATTCATCTTAATTCATTGTGAAAATAATTGAAATAATGAATAATTAAGTTAAAATTATTTTTTTTAACTTATTGTTGTAGATTTAAAGCGTATTTTGTCTTTTTTTTCAAACACAAAAAAAAATTTGAAATTTATTGCTTATGTTACACGCATCTGTCAAAATATATCCACTATAAAAAAAAAGAAAAAAGGAAAAAACGATCTCAGTCACTCTAATGGCATTTTAAATTTTTTTCTTGCTGGATTTTTCAGTAAAAAATACTGACAAAATTTTTTTCATAATGGAAATCAGCCTTAACAATCAAATCCCGATTTAACAGCTCAAAAATATTCGAAATGAATGTATTTGTCTTACGAAAGCTAACAAACATTTCAAACTGTAATGTGAAGAACTTTGAGTATTTGAAGAATCTTCAATTAGCTGACCCTATATGAACAATCAAATGAAATTTACATTTTTTATGAGCAAACAAGGTTTTCGAGGTATTTGAAAATGGCAAATTAAAAGTATTAAACGAAGATCCTGTGGCTCATAATACTGCTTTTGGATGGGTATTATCCGGCAATCATCAAACGACAAAAATCAATCATCAAATATACAAAATATGAATATCATATTAAACGAAGAATCTATTGATCACACACTACGGCGTTTTTTCGAATGTGAAGAAATAGATTGTTCATCCCATATGACAACAAAGGAGGAAGAATGGTTCTACCATTTAAACCTAATCATACAGCCTCTTTTTCAGGCAACTAAACGATTTCAGTCAGTTGAGCGGCGAATGTTATAGAATCCACACTAAAAACAATTGTATGTAGAATTTATGGAGACATACAAGCAATTAGGTCATATGACAAAAATTGAAGCGATTGAGGTTTCCGCAAATAATCAACCCTATTATCTGCCACATCATACAGTGTTGAAAAATTCAAGCAGCACTACCAAATTAAGGACGGTGTTTGATGACTCATTTAAGACTTCAAACGGCCAACCACTGAATGACAATTTAATGATTGGTCCCACGATTCAACCAACACTATGGTCAATTTTAATGCGATTCCGAGGGCATCCTATAGCGTTATGTGCAGATGTAGAGAAAATGTAAAGCCAGGTTGAAGTACAACCCAAAGATACGGAGTTTGAGCGCTTAGTGTGCCGGCACTCTCCTGAGTTACCCATCGAACATTATCGGCTAAATACAGTTACCTAAGGAACTTTAGCAGCACCCACTCAACTGGCGAATGATGTGGAACAACACTTCCGTCAAGCGGCTCTATAATACGAAACGATTTTTATGACAGTGATCTATTGTCGGGGGCACTAGATATCAATCTAAAACGGGACTTAGTCAATATATTAAATTCAAG